>JAVQJX010042002.1:0-13610 GCA_036025115.1 Ambassis agassizii
AAAAGTAAGACATATTTGGTACAGGCAGAAGTGAGAATATATTCATAACACCATTAAAAACAAAATTAATACCTGAAGGCCTGAAACTATTCTAACATAGAACCATGATTATGACCTCAATGTAATATGAAAATGTACATTATCTAAACTTTTGGTTATCATCATGTTTGTTGGCACAGTGAGTCAGTTTTAATGTATGAATAAGCTGGAAAAGTTTTTTAGAACACAGCCATGTCTGTCTGACGTTTGACTGGTGCATCATCTGAAAGATAGAAACCTGGCTGCTGTCTGAGCAAAACAAATACTCACAACACAGCTGAATTATGAAATACTATGAAATACTACTACAATGAAACAAACCAGTTTCTTTCCAGCACCACTGACAAGCAGCAGACTGCAGAAGATTCAAAAGCCATAAAGCATTAAACATGGAAAGTTTCCCAGCCAGGTCTGTCACTTTTTAAGGTCCCCAGAAACACTTCGGGTGTGGTTTATGCTACTTACACGTTTCTGTGTTGGCTTATGTTGTGACTTTCATGTATGAATTCAATCTGTTTTACCTTTTCAACACAGGTTGGCTAATATCACAGACATATTAAAATGTGATAGACTGTCATTCATTATTTAGTATTTGGCAATTTCCACAATGCTTTTTTGTATCAGAATGCACAACAAAAAAAGAGAAAGAAGGAAACAGTGCAGCACTAACAACAAAACTACAGACTTAGTGTGCTGGCAGACCTTGAGGGCACAGAGGGCAAAAACAAACAGGGAGGCCCAGCCAGCAAACACAAACACAGCCATGTTGCTTTTAGCTAAAGCCTTCTGTGCCACAGCCTCTACCACCAATATCCTGCCCCGAGTCCCCCATCCCCAGCTCCACACTGGACAAACCAAAAGGTGGAAGTAATGACGCCAGATGTGACCAATCAAGCTGATAAAGAGCAGGGTTTGCTGTGGACCGGCGCACAGCTGTGGGTGCAGCTGTGCACGATTGTCAGGCCAGCATGGTCGTTGGGAGAGAAAAGCAAAGAGAGAGAGCTGGGGAAGAAAAAGACAGAGAGGAAAGGAGATGAAACAGCGGTATTGTGCTAAAATAATCTCATTAGATCAAACCATTGACATCCCCGACAGATTCATCTTCCACACTCCTGTCACTTTAAACCCAATAAACACTCCAACATTGTGTCTCTGAATTCTCCCTCTCTGTTCTGTGCCTCTCTCTCTTTCTCTCTCTCATTGTCGCTCTCTCTCTTGTGCCGAGACCGGGCCTGCTCAACACATTAGCAAGATATCCTGTTCTGACAGCAGCTTTAGTCCAAAATCCAGCCATCATGAAGAGTTATGCCATCGTAGCGAGCTGCGGATTTGAGAGATATAACACAAATCAAATCTAGAGAGACCTGTGGGAGGAAGAATGGGAAAAACTGCAGCTTAAAAAAAAACACAGCTGACAAGCTTTTAAAACCAGAGAAGCTCCACAGTCGACATGTTTGCATTTGATCTTAATCTGATTAAAGATTGAGACAACATTTTCCTGAAAATATGAGGAAAATATGCATGTGAGATGAACTGCAACAGGGTTAATGTTTTTAAAGAGTCTGAAAAGGTCAGACAAATCCCTTATGCCCAATCCACTGCCACATATTTCAGGGACTTCTAGCACCTAGGGAGCCTTAAACAGGCAGCACTTGGGTTCAAAAAATAAAAAGTTCTTAAAATAAGTTTGCAATTAGGCAGATATTCTCTGTTGTTTACCAAGAAGTAAAGGTTCTCTAGCGGTAAGTAAGGCAGAGCGCTCATATCCGTCTTTGGCTTTGAAAATGGAAAGTAGCACAGACGGCTTGCTTACTTTTCCTCCTGTGTTTATTTTCCTCTTGCCTTTGTCCATCAGTCTCCCCTACTGCTCACTGGCTGTGGAATTCAGCCATCTTATGAGCCATCTGACCAAATTAAGATACAGAGCAGGAGACTGACACAGCAGCACGCCGCCAGACATTTTAGATAAAGAGAGAAATATTAAAGCTCAAATCAACCGGCATGAATGTGACGGATATGTTTATTCATTTTCCAGCCTCTCAAAAAATGTGTATTTAACGAAGCAGCGTGCAACCCTGTGATGTTTTCAGTGTGCGATTTTCCAAAAAATTAGAGCACAGTTATGTACTTCATCTTCAAGCCAATTACAGTGATTGTCGTGTTGTTGCTTTAATCTAAGTAAGGTCATTATCAGAGTAAACACAACCTGATTAAGAAAAAAAAAACTTGAGCTTTCTGCAGCATCTTCTTTGCTGTGTAAATAATTGGATTTATTCAGATCACCTTCAGTTTTTTTTTTGACAACATAGCAAAGTAGTGACAACATCGCTGCCTTAGTAAACAGCTCTCTTGAAAAGAATCATAAGGAGATATCAGCTTTTTGTAGTTATTGTAAGCACACAGATTTAATCATTCTTCTCCTCAGGCTTGGTGGCAGTAAGACAGGTTTTTAGAACAATAAAGGGTTTTAAATGGCTGAAAAAGAATCCTTAAAAACAAAGACTGTTTTTTTTTTTTTTTTTTTACCGCTTAAGGCTTTTGGCAAATTTGTGCAAATGTCATTCAGATTGCTCAATACTGACTCAGTATCTTCAGAATCCAGGCTTAGGGTGCACTAAATGTTGCACACAGAAATTGGATTCTTGACCAAGGCTTTTTTTTTTTTTTAAACGTCTCCCTCAAAGGAGCTGACGCAGCTTCAGACCAATCACACAACAGGCACACTGTTGTACGCTTGCCGAGCTCTTGGCCACCAGTGGGCCTCACTGGATGAATGTGGACCTTTAAGAGTAAACCACACACACACACACACACACACACACACAGAAGGACGAATGAATGCTAAGAGAGACACACACACACTGTTGGAAAACAGTGTGCACAAGTCAGCTACGGCTTTTTTATAATTAAAACCCCATGTCACTTGGAGGATGTTTGGATGTGAGCAGCACGCTTACAAGTAGTACCTGAGCTGTGATGGGGAGAGCACAGCCACACACCGACAATCTGTAGGAGAAAATATTTCAAACGTTTAGACAGGGCCCTCTCTCACTTTCAGCTTTGTAGCTAAAAGCAGGCCTCCAAGGTGCAAGGATACAAATGACCTAATCCAGGATAAACATATAGCTGGGCGGTAGAGAAGAAGGTTTATATGTCTGCTCTATGGAGTGAACAGCATGCCAGTGTTTTAAGAGGCAAACGACCCAGAATACCTCCTAGTTGCTTCCCGTGCAAATAGAATACCAACATCTGAAAGCAGCGACTATTAATAAAGACTGTTTATGAGCCATCGCACTGCCTCTTGGATATATGTGTTTTTTATGCACTCAGCACTGGTTTATGCAGGTGGTTATCAGTGTAAATCCACATGAAGGCATGTGCAGGCTGGAGATGAAGTTACACGGCCGTGTGCTCATCAATGCTATTAGTTTCCACCGACGCTGATTGCTTTGACACTTCGTGCTGTCCAAGTGTGGCGATAAAAGAGATCGCTTTCTCCAGTGCCAAATTAAAGGCTGATATACAGCTCCTCTTTCCAAGGCAAGGTATCGATGCTAGGCTGAGAGCGTGCGAACCAGCCGCCGACTTGTAATTTCAGGATCCTGTAGAAGATAAGTGAGGTCTAACGTTGTCAAAAAACAGACAGGCAGACACTGAAAGGGTGCTTTGCTGTAACATGCAAGACCAGTCACGATGGAGCGGTGTTTACTGAGAATAGTAGTGACACCTGTTAGAGGGTGGGTCCTGTCCTACCACGGGCCTCCTCCAAAAACAGAACAGCAGCCGGACATCATGTTAATGTGACACATATACAGTATGTCATGTCGGCTTTGAAAAAACAACATGCATTTATTATTAGTGTTACACCATGATTTTACAAAAAAAGGCTTACTTTAAGATAGGTGGTAAGTCAAATAAATTCAGTCCAGTATTTAAAACCTAAGTATCAACAGGATGAGACACTCAGATAACAAACATTGTTGACCAAAAAAATCCTAAATAAACTGTTTGCACAACGTTTTTTTTGTCCTGTTTTTCTATTTTCATTCCTGTTTTTTCTCCGTGTGGCCTTTAGGTGACCTCACATGGATGAGAACAAGCACTCCGAGTGACCTTTCACGTTATATGTGAGATTCAGCATCATCCAGTGTGTGACAGGACGAGTGGAAGGATGTGTTGGAAAAATGGGTTTCCAGGGTGTATAAATATTCTCCAGTTGGGACTTGCGTCAGGCAGCAGTGCTATGGGTGCTGAAGTTTTGTGTTGCAGTTATAATTTGAAGAGACAGTTCAAAAAACACTAAAGGAGATTTAGGTCATAACTAGAGCCACTAAACATTGCTCTCCTTGATCTGACTGATGATGTCTAACTCCAACAATGTGACCACACAGGGGAGGGAGATATTAATGATGTCTGTAAATACACCTCTCCCTAGTCCAATCCCACACACTCACACACACACCATCATCATCATCTGCTTCTTCACTCAGGCCTGAGTCAGACCATTGGGAATGAGCTCAGCTCCAGCTGGATGCTGAGGCAAGCTTTAACTCAGTCAGCCTCTCCTCCAGCCCAGCACAGCTCAGCACAGACCTGCACTGCCAAGTTTAACATGGCCGCCTGCTGCAGCACCTAAAGCAGAACCACTCTAAATCAGAACCGCTACTGAGAAGATATTTCATTTACATGCTGATTCCAGCCACTTTGGGTTGGGGAAACAGAGGCTGTTATGTGCAGCCTGCTAATGAAATTAGAATGGCTCATCTGTGTGGACGTGAACGCAGCTACAGTACACAGACCTCGGTGAGCTGCCCAAGCTCTGACTGGGCCGACTTTAAGCAGATTTATGGTCTCTGGTGGGGGAACGGGAGGGATTTTGGGTCCGGACCTAAATCATGACTGGAACTACGAGGAGCTAATTAGGAGAGCAGTGGAGCAGCAGTCTGGGGACTGTGCGGTTTTCAGTAGGTTCACCACTGCTGAGCACTGTGCCTCATACAACAAACTCCTTTCTGCTGTGATTGGTAGCTAGCAGCAGTGTAAAGTGTGCTGAAATCCACGCTGAGCTTTGTTTGGAACAGGGCTGCTGAGTCACCTCCAAGTCAGAATTTCTGATGACAGTAAAGTAGCCATCTGGGCAGCTTTCAGTAGGCAGAGCATTACCCAGAGAGATCAGAGCTACTGGCTGTTCATGGTTTGGACAAATGTGTGATGTGCACTGGGACTCATATCTGCATGAAGTTAAATGGCAGCAGGCCTCCACTTAGTTCTGCTTGGCTTCTGAGAGGAGAGGAAACTAGTTTTTATCTGCACTGCAGTAGATCTTGCAGAATGGGGAGAAGAAATCAATCCAATGGTTGTCTGTGCACACCAGCAACAAGTAAGACGGGGTGTAATGTAACAGACATCCAGCATAAATAGGTAGAAAACAGGACAAAGTAGACGAATATGAATAAATAGTCCCAAATGTAATCAAATCAGCAAACAGCAAACACTTATTCACTCTTTTAAAAGTGAATTGGAACAAGTCACAAGCTTTCTACTTCCAGACATTCAGTGTGCAAAAACTGAACTCTCCAGCAGATCAGTGAAGCCCTGTCTATTACTGCTGAATGCTAAAACGGAGAGATAATGACTGCACACACCCGCCCAGTCCCCCATCTCCAAAGTCAGGCCCACACCCCGTGCTAAGCAGCATGTGTGGGTAATTTGCAAGCAGTTGATGTTGATTAGCTGGGTTATGACACCCTGCAACCTTGGCTACGGCCGAGCACATAGACACACATTCTCCAATTATCCCTGTGGCGTTTAGCTATCAGGCTTTACGGGGGCCATAAGAGGGAGTTAAGTGAAAAGTCTACAGGGCTTTACTAAGGCACATGCACACACAGACACACACAAGCAGGCAGGAATAGTTGCACATGCATCTGTTATCCAGACTGTTGTCTTCTTGAGTGTTCATACAGTATAAGCTGCTACTCTTCGTACAACACTAAAAACTCCACATCCACAGCTAATGATGTGTACAGCATAATGGGTGTAAAGTGTTCTTTTTTTTTAATTTCACAGCTTCCAAATTGCTGCTATCCCCTATATAAATTGAATATGAACTCATAACAGCCATATTGTTCTTAGGAAACTTTGTTTTTGCAGGCTGTGAGGGTGAGGTAATTCTATCTGCTCGGTCTGAGCAGTGGTGGAAACAAGAACACAAAGCTAAGAACTACCTGATAGCACAGTGTAACAGATGCTGTGGCTGTGTAAAACTTGCACAGGAATGTTATTTTATGTCTTAAACATATTCAAAAAGTGACCAAGGTGATGAAGTTACATTTGTAAATCTATGAACCTTTGGGTCTAAATAACTTCAAATACACATCCTCACAGCAGATAGCTAGCCAGTGGTTGAAATGTTTTCCATCGTTCAGTTCTGTCTGTGCAATGATAACCCAGCTAAATCTTGTGATATCTGTTAAGGCAGGATATGAGCATCAGAATGCAGGAAAAAGAGCTACTATATCAAACTGGTGAATCAAATCCCAGTGGAGTCGAGGCCAGCAGTGGTCTCCCCACCTTGATTCACATCCTTAAAATGCCTCCATTACCGTGACAAGAGGTAATATTCTAGCAACAGGCCTCAATGCTTTCTTGGCATGCTTTGCAGACGAGTGACAGATTTAGTACTGTTCTTGGAGCCTATGCAGCTGAAATGACTTAATAAAGTGAAGCTGACATTTTGAGTACAAAAGTAGAAGCCTGAAGCTGAGAGGTTAGAGTAGACGCCAGGACTGTTTCCTATCCAGTCGGACGTGTGCGTGAGTGAACTGAAACCACCAGAAACTGATCTACAACGTTACATGCAGTAACTGTCAGGAGCCTTTTCTGCTAGAGCAAGAATATTACTATGGATACAACCTTGGCAACCAATACCAAGTTTTCAAGTGGGCTTCCTGTGTGGGAAGCCATGGGGCGACCGGAGAGACCGTATGAAAGATGAGAGAGTCCTTCACAGGGGCCAACTTGACCATTTTGAGGCCTAAGTGTTGCATCATGATAGAAGGGCTTGGTCGCCTGATTTGACATTAATGTTAACGGTTTTACTGGAAAACACTAATAATCAAATTAATTTTCCATTCTATGGTAAACCTGCATGTGCAGTAAGTATTAAAACCCCCGGATAAGCCTGAGTATAAAGAGGGAAGAGGGAACAGGCCAAAATGACTTCACTTCCCAAAACTTCCTGACTCCAGAGAAGTAAAGCTCAAACTGGCTCACACAGATATGGAAACACAAGAACACACACAGACATAAAACCACACACAAAGAAGATTTAGTTCCTAACAGACTTGAAATGCACAAAGGGTCCAGAGTGAACGATTCCTAGCCAGTCCTGTGAGGTTTCTTAGCTCACCAACAAGCTCCACCAGTTCTCTGAGTGTGTGTGAGAGACACCCCCTCCTCTCATGTCTCTACCACTCTCTCCCTCCTAGACATGCTCTGATGGAGAGATAAGTTGAAGGTCATCCTGAGAGAACAGAGGCTCTGCTCAGGAATGTGTGGAATGACACTCTCTTGTTCTGAGGACAAAAAGCATATCAGAGGCTGGTATGGTGTCATATGGGCGTGTGTCATCACTGCGTTCAATATGAGTCCGGGCCTGATGACTTGATTTGGGAGAGAATAAAGGGTGACACGCAGAGTCAGCATCTAACCACGATTACTTTGCATCTGCTTTGTGAACAATGCAATATAAGAGAGATAAATGACACTGGCATTCCAAAAGCCGAAATAATTTCCAAATTGTCTAAATTGCAGCAGTTATTCTGGTGTTAAGTTCTTTGAAAAGCAATGAGGCATAAACTAGTAAATAGTATTGAAGTAGGAAAAATAGGACGCAGTTTTCAAAACAGATCGCTTTAAAAGAATCTTGTAAAAACGTGAAAGCCTTTCTCCTCTTGCCAAGCTATTCCTTTTCCAAAAAATGTAAATTCCAGATTCTGATATCACATGAACTTATCAAGAACCGCTGACATTAAAACCGATGAAATATGAACACAGTGCCGCATATCTCCTTTGAAAACTGATGTTTGGATAGGCAACAGAACACGGATTTCTCCCCCCACAACATCCATTAGTTTCAGACCCATTACTCATAACTATAAAGAGATCCAGCTGATACATCAAGGATATGGACACAGTGATAACTGAGATCTCTATTGGCAATGTGAGTCTTGCTCTACTCATACACATTAATAATGTGTTTGGGACATGTGAGCCTCCCAGCTGCTCCTCTCCAGAGCAGTGGAGGTTGGATGAGTCAGCATGTGAGCTGGGAGAAAATGAATGTGGCTGCAGATCTGTTATGGAGCCTGAGAGTAACCTTGCCAAGTTCACTGCTGACATATTAAGATCCAATAACCACTAAAGCAAGGACATTTTTATGGAAATCAAGGTTTCGGGATAGGGGATTAAAACTGATATGTCATAGATTATCTACAATGTTTCCATTAGCAGGGATGGGACACTGTTTTTTTCTGCAGACTCATGTTTGATTTATGATGAAAGGGGTCAACTCTAATGACTTTTTAATATTCTCTGGTGTGGCTTTAAGGAATCCTGTGGCATTTTGAAAATGTTGGTGGATGTTGAATGAATGTATCCAATAAACAATACACTACACTATATCACCCTAACCCTACAGATACGGAGTGAAAATAAACACAATGGCATGGCAGCAGCATGACTCATAAATGGAAATTAACCAATGCAAATACAGCATCCATCACAACAGCCACATATGACCAGACTAATCATATTTTATTTCCTTTTAAAGCTTTTCACAAATGTGACTCAGCTGAAGAAATAATAATAATAATATCGTTGGTGCTGTCAAATAAATAAATGATGTCAGCCCCTGTTAGTGGCTTTCAACTGTCCCTGTGCTCACAAGATGGACAGGGTCCATTTCTAAAGTAAGTCACCTAATCTGACAGCTAGTGACCCCCTCAAAATACCCCAAATACTGTGTGTAGTTGGGAAGAAACACCTCATTGACTGCAAGCTAGGTGTGTACTTCAAATCACCCGTGTAATGCGAAAATGAAAAGGGTGCTTACTTCAAAGATTGAACGTCTATCAAGTGCAAAGGCGGCAAGATTCGTCAGCTTCACTTTTTGACAGGTGGGAGCACTAACATCAAGCTATGTAGCTAACAAGCCCAGTGCTCCACCAAACATTAAAATAAAGCTGCTGTTTGAAACTAATTCTAAGGCGAGGCCTCAGATACCTGTCTGATCTATCCGAGACAGGCTGGGTTATGTACAAAAATATGAAGCCTCCACTAATAGAAATCTGCCTCTGACAGCAGAAAAGAATGTGGCATTCTATATTGTGACAGTTTCTGGTGAATTCCTGCTGATAAAGGCCACATAGAAGTCTCTCCATCGCTTTGGTGGTCCCTGTGCTACCAAGCCTTATACCACACTCACAATGGACCACACATTCAGCTCAAAAGGAGGAAACATCAGGGCTGAAAGTGAGCAGCGGGTCAAAAACTGGACCAGACTGGATGTGCTTAGATAAGCGGAACTGGAAGGATCAACCCCCTTCGAGCAATACAGCAGACAGAGAGCAGTCAGACAGCCTCCAGGCACAGCAGCTTGTAAATGAAGCAGCAGGAGTTGGGAGAGTTTTAGTTCCACTGCCTTCTTTGTCTGCCTTCATATTTTCTGTGTTCAATATGCTTTTTCTGTGCTCCAGATGGGAACCTGTGCAGGAATGTTTTCTCAAGCTACGGTGACCAGACATACACCATCCCTTCCTTTGTGCCGTCTTGTTTTACAGTATACAAAGCTCCTTTCAGTACCTCAACACAATCTTTGTACAGACTTGACAAGCTGGTGATGTCACACTTGCTAATCAGTATACAACTTTAGCAAAGCCCATGTTTCACAGCGGAAATGTTGCACCTCAAAAAAAAAAAAACGTGTTCCTGTTTTTTTCTGCCTGACAGCCAACGTCTTGTGCCAATAGACTGCAATGTACAAGATCTCACTTTATTCCCTTATTTGCACTTCAAAAAAGAACTCCAGCATACTTTAAACCTTTCAAAAAAACATTGTTAACAAGCTGCAATCTGCATTCAAAAAAGGCATTCCTTCGAGTTTTCCTCAGATCATGTATGCCAAATGTATGCATATTCCAAAAGGATGCTTCACTGTAAAACCCTCACATGGGTCAGTTATATTATCTGAGGATGTTTCTCCCAGTGTGGTCCAATCCTCCAGACTGAGCAGGCTCCAAAACATGAACCGTGCTCATTGAAATTCCTCGAGCATGTCTTATTTTCCTGCAGCATCACACTCCAGGATTTAAATGAAGACAAAAAAAGTGACAGTGCCTGGATAAAGTGATACTTTGCTACTGGATAGGTGGACTTACATCTTGACTGTCTGCAGGATGAGAAAAAAGAAACTAAAATGCTCTGGTTCTGTTACCTTTATAGCTCATTGATAGTAAAAACAGCTGGTTAGAGGAATTAGCAGAGTTTTGTTGGGAAACGAACCACTTCCGTTTCACATACCCACACATACATTCTCTGAGAGACGAGTCTGTGTTATTCTGCTGCATCTCAGCTCCTGGAGCTTCTTGATCACTTTCTCCTGACATGCCTCATTCTTCTGTCAGAGCCTCAGGCTTCTCCTTTAAGACACTCTTGTTTACGATTTACACATTAAGCTCTGGAATGAGCAGCACAAAGGCAGGATATTTTTTGAGGAGGTATAAAAAGCTTTGTTGAGCGAACAGGCTAATTGACTAAAGTGAATCATGTGTTTATGGGCGAGCATTCCTCCTCTGGTTCCAGCTGGATGATTCTTGTTCTTGTGATGAGGGGAGTGCTGCTCTGTGTGTCGACTCTTTACTCTCTTGTGTAGGAGCCGGACAAACAGCTCAGTCAGCTGTGAAAGCCTGCGTGTGTGCGTATGTATAACGGTTTCCTCTGGAGACACCACAACACGGAAAGCAGGGTGGCAACCTAACCAGGTGATGCAGGTTGAAGATTACTGTAATCCTGGTTTAAGTGATGTAAATGATATGCAGTATACGGAGCACTAACATCGCCTTTGGCACTTGAACTTCTTTGCATACTATTCTTTCCCACAGTATGCAAATGATTGAAGTTTATGGAGAGTCCTGAGGTGCTAGCCCACAGACACACACTGGGAAAATCACACTACGCTGCACTTCATTACCAGGGTGTACTTTTTTCCTTGCTTGTCATGTGTCTGTCAAACTACAGCCCTAAAAGCTTTGTTTGTGACGTTTAATTCGGAGTGAGAACCAGACTGAACGGAAGATGACAATAACACCAATGTCAGTGATCCAGACTTAATATTTACTACAAACATTCCATATTTGGAAACACAGACGAGAAACGAAGCATCAAAACCACCAAGTTACATTTTTTCCTTGGAGAGTCACACTTGATTAATCGGGAGTTTGGGGGGGGGGGGATGAGGAGAGAACCATTTGAGAAAACATTAAGAGACACCAAAGGCAGAGAGAGAGAGAGCTTTTTTAAAGTCGAAAGCAGCTACTTGTCATTTCAGCACGATGGCACAGGATCCTATTGGAAAAGGCTAAACCAGGAGTTATTTCACCGCCCCTCACCGCTGAGTGAGTGGAGTCTCCAGTCTGCCCCCCTAGAGTTACTGCATCATGTAATTTAATTCATGGGCCGCAAAACACAGCCGAGAAAGAAAAAGTGAGTGAGGCTCGGATGGGACGGAGAGAGACATAACCACAGCAGTCATTCACCAGTGATGGTGATTTTTACTGCCAGACAAATGAGAACATTTGAGAAAACATTTCCAGGGATTCTAATAGTGAACTTAATCACTTTTTCTCGTCATCATGTAAACAAGCAGCCCTAGAATATGAGCCGAGACTGTGACCGCCATACTTATACCAGCGGTGGCCCTTTTTATAGCCCCTTGACATCATAGTGTTGGCATGTTCTTCTTAACACAAAAGGTGAAGATTTGTTTTTATACTCCTGCAGAGCCAGGTCTTAGCTATTCTCAGCGACAGTTATGGTTACATAAATGGATTGTTACAGGAGTGCAGAAGAAGAAATAAAGTCAGCTTAGCCTGCCAAGGTGTACTGCTTCTACCTATGGTGTGTGAAGCACCACATGATCTTGTTGCATAATTGATTTAGAGCCACTTCCTGGCTCTAGAATTAGATGACAGTGGTGTGTCCAAAAAGGATCTGAACCCTTCCATCCTGCCACCATGATCCCAAACCAGTACTGTCCATCATCACGTCAACACTGCAAGGATTTTTAACCCCTGAAAGCTGATTAGAACTCACATGCAGGCAATGTATAGACTAGCAAAGTTTATTGAGGTTGTAAAAACGCAAATATCCCTAGCATGTGAATCATTTAAAAAAAAAAAAGAAATTAAACACATTACTGCATTACAGTGCACAATGGATCTACAGTAGACGGATGCATATGTTGTAACCCATTCTACTTCTATCTAAGATTATGTTATTTCCATAATATTCCTTCCTTCTCAGTACAGTAAAAAATGAACGCACACTGACTAAAAAAAGGTGGGTGAACTTCCGTCACTGCAATGTGTCAGGATGAAGTGAACAGTCAAGGGATGTCAGTCAGGTAGAGCATAATGGTCTTGGCAGTGTGTGTGTGTGTGTGTGTGTGTGTGTGTGTGTGTGTGTGTGTGTGTGTGGAAGAGGGGTGCATGCACTAGTGTCTGCCTCCATGTATGAAGCTGTGCTCAGTTCCCTGGCGAACACCCAGCCTGACATCTGATTACCCCCAGCCTGGTTACAGGCTTCTGTGAGTCGAGTCAGACGAAGGTCACAGATGAAAGAGCCGTTTGATCAGAGCTCCGTCAGCCTGCCCACTAATGTACAAGCTTACATAAATATTGACTGGAGTTTTTGGAGGACCATGTAAATTGTTCGATGGGAGAAAAGAACAGAGATAGCCAGAGCGTGCTCAACGGAGTCCTCCACGCTTTGAACATGTTTGAAAAGTGTTGACTTTCACCACTTGATGACTCGTTCGCTCTTCAAAGAAATCCTGTGATAATGAAGCGTGTTGCAAAGGTTGGCTCAAGTAAGGATTTGTATATTTGTGTAAAAAAAACCTGCCTGATGACTCCCTGACAAATGATGTTGTGCAAACAAACGTAAGCCGGGCCTGTGAGCCACTCTGTATCTAATACTGGAGTGAGAAGAGCTCAGGAGGTGAGCAACTGTGGAAAAAACCTGTATTGTTGCTCACGTTCTGCTGCTAAATCTTTCAACAAAGGTCACAAAGTGCAGAACATTTGGTTCAGATCAGCAAGGTCACGACCCACGTGGGGTTTATTTGGACCTTTGCACTAAAATAATCACAGTGCTCTGACTTCTGCTGTGACAGACATTAACAGTCTGGAACCACTTCTCTTTCTACCTGAACTAGTCGTGAATGGTTCCTAATTATTGTTTGAATTATGTGTGTTCTGGAAGTGGAAATGTTTCTTACAGGATTTGAAATC
>JAVQJX010042032.1:0-10930 GCA_036025115.1 Ambassis agassizii
TAAAATATGTGTATCTGTCTGTGTGTGTGTGTGTGTGTGTGTGTGTGTGTGTGTGTGTGTGTGTGTGTGTGTGTGTGTGTGTGTGTGTGTGTGTGTGTGCAGTACATTCTGTGTGTGCTGTTTATGTATGTATGTAGAACATAATTAAATAAATTTTTGAAGTAGGAAGGATATTAAAGTTTTCATTGAAACTCGCGTTTGAACCATCAACACATGCACCTCATCCATAGCTTCAACATCCCATTTAAATGACTTCTTACTTCTGCAGTTCAGTCGCAGTAATTGCTGCAACCCTGCAGTGTTAATAATAGTGAAGGAATTAATGTAATTTTTCCTCATTTGTTCTCTACTGTATGCACTATGTGTGTGTTGGCCTGTTGTACATATCAGCTGCATTAAAGTGCTGAAATTAGGTTAGAATAAAGGTCACTGAGCTGCACTTAACCAATCTCATTGTTTCTGTGAAAGATCAGTCACCTCCTTTACATTATTGATTTCAGTGTATCTGTCTGTGTTTGCAAATTTTTGTTGTGATGTACCCAGTGAGAACAAAAGGAGCTGCAGCTGAATTTTAGGTGAGACAAACCATAATTGGGTTCAAGCTATCACCCAGAGACTGTTTGTTGTTTGGAATTTGAATTGTTGCTTCCATTCAGCACATACAACAGTTAAAGAAAGCTCATCCGGAAACATCATGCTTTCTTGTTTTTATATAAAAGGTACATAGAATGACAGCACAGCATTGAGCGCAACTCTAACCTGTGCTCCAAACCTACACACCTTATCTATACAGAGTGTCATGGTGCGAAGAGAAGAGATGGACAGACAGGAAAAAAAAAAGACGAAGGAAAATGTTGCGCCGCGGCAGCACAGCGATGAGAAGAGGGAAGAAATATGAGGAGAGGACAGAGATTGATGTGACAGCGAGAGAAGAAAACAAGTAGAGAAGGGAGAAGAGAGTAAGGAAGGAAGGTAGAAGGAGAAGCAGATTAGTTTGTTTTCTCGAGCTTGCACTGACATTGAAAGATATGTCGCTACTAATGTCCCAGAAAGCCTTGAATAACAGAACAAACCAATACATATCCCCTTTAATGGGATTTTCTAAGCTATACTTGCTCACTCTCATGCACATACACACAACAGCACACACAAACAGCACACCATATGGCCTGGTGGGAAGATAAAAGGCAAATGGAAAAATAGAAAGCACTCACTTGAGGAGTAATTATAATATTGTCTTCTCATTTGTGACGAGGGGTTAATCTCAGTTTTGAAGCTTTCTACAGCAATGCTCTCCTCTTTCCTACAGGAAAGCTGCAGCATATGACCACAAAGTGATCATCAGACGTAGCAGTTTTAGTGATAGATGACACAACGAGGATGCTGCTCCATTATGATAATATACAGTATATCATTAGGTTCGTATATGCATCCTTTTATTTTTAGACCTGTTTCTCGGTTACAAACACACTCTCATAGAGCTATATAACAAACCTCAATCAGTTTGCCATTAGTGTTTATGCATGCTGCTGTGTGTCTGCACACGGTTTACTGGCTGTGTGTGCGGCGACCACTGGAGGCAGTTTTAACACAGTTCTCGGATTACAGCGGGATATTGGAGCACAGAGAGATTAGACCAATTGCAAAAACAACAGGAGAAAAAAACAGGAAATATCACTCAGTGGTTCTAATGAAGCGACACAGGGAGGAAAGTTGATTATCCCATTTGACCTTGAAGGGTTTTCGGATGAACCCAAGGAAGGTCAAAAAAACAAAGTAGGAGGAGGTGTTGAGTTTTGCAGCTGTCATGTAGAGACAGAATGTGTGTGTGTGTTTGACAAAGTGTTACCTGTTACTTCATGAGTGTTGCAGTGTGTTTTTTTTATCTACGGAGGTGAATGTCATTGTGTGTGTCAGAGTGTCGTTTTTGTGCCACTGACACATCTCGACGGAGCGTTTCTCTCTCGCCTGTCACACGGGGAGAATAAACAAACTAATGAATATTCACGATGTTTGTCTTATCGAATGTTGATGTACCGTGCAACATCTTCTTGTAATTACTCAGCTCAGATTGTTTGTTTGTGTGTGTGCGTGTGTGTGTGTGCGTGCGTGCGTGCGAGCGAGCGTGCGTGCGTGCGTGCGTGTGTGTGTGTGTGTGTGTGTGTGTTTTTGTGCACATTTCTCATGTGTCAGACTGCATGTTCGTACCCGCAGGATTCGATAGCTGAGTGCTCGTGCATATGACTTCCTCCAGGGTATCAACAAATGACAGCTTTGTGATCAACTTGACATACTCCTAATATTTGAGGCGTACATGTAGTCCCTGTAATTAACTTTTATACAATGAGGGAGCAAGAAAGAAGAATAATTCTACAGTTCATGAGCAGATATGACAGTTGTAATAGGACATGTGTGCACAGACCTGTATTGCAACAACTGCAAATTGGAATTCATTAAAAAATTAAAGAAATAACTCAAAACAAAGTCACCCACTACCTTTATCAAAGTGCCCTGAAAAGGAAATAAAGTAAAGACTTTAAAACACATTAGTAAAATTGCGTTTAGGTTTTTATTGCACTAGATTTACCCTTTCAAATTAGAAGTTTGAAAAGATTAAGGCTGTCATGTGTTCGTATGTAGAAACAAAAATCTACTTTTTTAAACTATGAAATGCTATTTTCTATGGGATTCTTGTAATATATCCACATACTCACATTTTTCATAACAGCAGGTGAGTTTTTTCTTCCAAAGAGAAGTCATCCAAATTCTTAATCATCACTGAGCAAACAGACATCAATCTGTCACAAACTGCACTGAAAACCCAGAATAAGGGCTCGGATACTCTAGTATACATGAAAGAAATGCTAATGAATCCCCAATACCAAATAGTTAAACAATACAGAACATCAAGCTTTCTTTTATATAAAGGGGGTAAAGTTGTACCCTCATGTCATTGTAAAATCATTCAAGGTGGGTGAGATTCCTAAAAATGTGAAAACTGACTGACTGGTGTATGACCATGTTATAAGTTGCCAGTGTATTTTTCCTTCCAGCTGGAGGAAAATTAGGGATTTGGCTAACACGAGTGGAGAGGCACCTCAACAGATGCTCATCACAGAGTTAGAAATACAGTCGAGTTCCAGGCTAGAGATTATAGAAAAAAATGAATTTGGTCAAGAAAAAGCAGTAACCTTCTCCTGAACCTTCTCCTGTAAGCTATAAACAGAGCAGGTACAACAATCTGACAAGCTATAGAAGTCCAGAGGTGTTTCAGAGGTGTGTTCTATAGTGTTAAAAATAACATCTGTTTATTAAGGGATAAGAACTAATCTGTGAACTGCAGCCCTCTGATTGAGATGCATTGGATTCAGCTCCATTATACTGGAGTAAAGAAAGTCCTGAATGAAGACTGAATGAAATCACAGTTTATTGTTCAACCACCCATGACTTGTATTGTCAATGAAGGACTGCTGACCTGCTGGTGTGTCCAAAGACCAAGAAACACATGTGAAAAAGCTTGAAGCCCTTAGAAACATGTGCTGTAGTAGTGTGTTCACAGGTCTGGTCAGAGGCATATGTATCTATGAGGTCCATCTCATGTTGACCTGTTATTATAGTGGAAGAAAAGACTAATGACGGGTTGTGCGACTTTCTAAGAAGAAAGTCCAAATCCACAACCCCGTCTGCAATCATTTTGCTTTCACCCTTTTCAGTCTTTATTAAACACATTTTTACACTCGATGGGCACACTATGTCAAAAAAATGTACTGAATGGTTCCAACAACACTCACTCATTCACTGTTCACTCACCTTCAGAGGGTTTTGAATGTGCTTACACAGGAGTTTAGTGTAGATTCTTTACATTATGCTGCAGCTTAATCCATCCACACCTAGGAAAGTATTTTGTCAAAAAAAAACCTTGAGAAAACAAAGTGTTGCAACTCTCTGTAGTGTTTCCACAGTCCCACAGGGCAATCGATTTGGATTAGGATCAAAGAACAGCAGTAATGTTATGCGACAATAACAGAACCTGGGCATTAGCTTTGTAGTTTCTACCTTCATCGAAAACAAACAGCAGTTGATGTTTGGCATGGTAAATGCCAATGTGGGGACACAACATGTTTTTGTTGCGCTGTTTACTCTGCTTGCTGAATAGCCATGTGTTTGTGTGCCAGGCTAATGTGGGAGCCGAAGACAAAGGAGGAGGAGATAGTCAGTTGGATGGATGCTGTGATACTCATTAACCCATTATATAGAGTAACAGCTGGACACCCACAACCATCTGCAGAATGTATCCTCTCTAAACAAGGCTGTTTAACCTGATCTCACACACACGCACACCAAAGCCTCACACACATTACCAATCTGTCTGCACCTCTTTCTTTCCCACATACACAATCTGATCTCTCTCACTCTTTATCACACACATACATGAACACACAAACACTGTGAACCTTCTCGCCCCCACAAGTTCTTAATTTTCCACTTGTGTAGGCAAGCAGTGGTGGGCAGTTTGTCCCCCTGTTAAGGGTCACAAGCCAGGGGAGAGAGCTCTCTTTCTCTCTCATGACTGCTTGGATGACTGGAGCGCAAGCAGCAAGATAAATGCTTGAAGAGGGAGAGGGGTGTCAGGGAATGAGGGACAATCTTAGGGTGGGGAAGGGAGGAGGAAATGGAGTGCAGAGGGGTGGGGTTGGTGCACAGAGTGGGGAGCCTGATGAGGAGAGGAAGGTGAATGTGAGGAGGAAGGGCAGGATTGAGCCCGATCAGATGGGAAGCTTGAAGGGTGGAGGTGAGGATGAGAACAGGCGATTGTGGTGTGCCGGGGGAGTCCGGTGAACCACGGCATGATGGATCGTGATGTTAGAGGATAAGATGGGGGCAGGCTCTGCTTGTCAAGAGCAGCTTTTGTCAGAAAGGGACATACAAGAAGACATACACACATAGTCATAGTCACACCAGCATCCAAAGGGAAGAAAAGCCATGGATGGGAGAGACAGAAGAAACAGAGGAAGGCCACACTTACGTCATCCTTTCTGATCTATGTTGCACCGTGAAAGGCAATTTCAATGACTAACACTCTAAAAGGATTCCAAGATTTCAACCTGCCTTTCATGCAGATGCACTCCATTGCTTAAGAAAGTGCTCTACATGCAGTTTCACTCCGCTTCATCTTTCCCTGTGTCTGTCTCTTCCACATACACACACATTTACACATTCACACACACAGATCACTGACCTGACCAAGGTGGGAGCCATTTTCAATTTAGGTTTTCATTCTCTTTGTCCCCCAGTGATGCATTGCAGTGGGCGCTCCTTGTGCCCTTTTCCCTCATCCTTGACTTGAAACAAAATTGTATTAGCAGAGCGTAGGTGAAGGATGATTAAGACAATCACTGACTAAAGCCCAATGTAGTCTTGTCACTTTTGCAAGGGATAGAAAAATATATTTGTATGAGTTCACATAAAAGACTTGACAGCCTTTGTTTGCGCTGTATTTTAAGTCACATGACATCTTAGCTCAGATGTATGAAGGACATTTGTTCTACAAAAAGAAAAATTATAGTAGCTGATTGAGTGAAAAATTAACAGCTAAGCGCCTAAAGCATAAAATATGCTGCTTTAATTGAATGAGCACACTGGAATTTCTTGATGATTTGACTTCTGATGGCAGCAGCAGGATGAATGTTCAGGTATAGCAGTCTTTGTTGTCAGAATCAGTAAAGTAAGTGCAGTAAAGGACTTTTTCATTCAGCACAATTATCCTGAACACATAAAGAAATGTCCTGAAGGGGTCAATCTATTTTTGCCTGATTGTATTGCAGAGCTCCACTGACCATCACATCCTGCTTCAAAATATCCTTTTTTTAATTGCACAATGCTGGTTCTGGTTCTTTCACTGGAATATAAATGAACATGGCCAAATAGCTTGGACTCTGACATCAACTTTTCATCTGGCTCTTGTTGATTACCTTAGACTCAACCTAAAAAAAAATAAAGGAAGGCCCTTTTCTTTCTTTTCTTTTTACTTGTTACAAACCCCTAAAGTTTTGAATTATGCAAATTGTGTCTTTGGCTCAGTCGTGCTTCGGGCTGCCCAGACTAATCCCATCTAATTACAGAAGCAAAGAGTTTGATGTCATTTGTGAGCGCTCCTTCACTCACATAGGTCTGTGTCAGGCGAACCCAGAGTCCAGTCAGAGTGCTTAACGCCTGATGTCCAAATTACTTCCTCAGAGGATACATGTGAGTCAGACCACAAAGGTGCTGAATTAATGATAAATATGCTCAACAAGCAAATTGTTGATGTGCAATTCACCCCGGCTTAATCCGAGCAAATTTGTTCAGGCGCACAAATTAAATGGCCTCCTGCAGTAGACTCAGCTTTTTATGTAAAGCTCATCCAGGTGTTCTACAGTATCTGTTTTCTGATAGAGTCAGGGATCAAATGTTTTCCTCTTTCCTCTGTCTGATTGCCTCTTAAAATCTAAGTTCTTCTGTCACAAAACACAGTTGCAGATGAAAGTGGTGTTGATGTGATTTCTCTTATATGCTTTTACTTCCAGTTTTATTGTTCTGTATATCATGTAGGAGGCTTTCAGTCCTTCCCTGTGAGTGTATTGTTTGCTACATTTTTTGTGACTTGTGGTGTGGAAAATGGTACACCATCACAACACTCCCAGACATATTATAGCTACAGACTCATGTTGCTCTCCATCTGTTCTGCTTCAGTGTGAAGTTTTTTTTGTTGTTTTTTTTGTGTCCTTGTCTAACATTGCACACATACAAAAGGCACCAAAACAGGACAAGGTGTTGTCACTAAGCTTTCACCCAAATCGTTGTCTATATTGAGACGATTCAAAATAAGGAAGTGAAGCAGAAGAGGATAGAATTGAGGGACTTAAAGTGCAGTACAGAGAAACAAGAGAATAAAAGATCAGGAAATGTTGTGCAGAAGTGTGTGTTATTAGATCCCACCAATGAAGTCCTGCTGCTCGCCTCTGCAGGAGGTAACAGTGAGGCGACTGAAGTTTCCGCGCAACTCCTCCTGCCTGCTTCTTACAAGGCAGTTATGGAATTATCATAATCCATTTTCAGGGTGCACTGGAAGACTCGTGCCACGTGGTGGGCTGTAAACTGAGATTAGATTCGCAGCTTGATAGAGGCACCTCTGTGCATGCAAATGCAGAAGGGATGTTTGCAGAGTTTCATTTTCTGGGCCAACTCCTTCAAAGAACATGAGGACTCCAGACTGGAGGATGGACCTGCAACTCTTACAGACAGACCAGAACTAACAGTACTTCACACTTGTTGAGTATAAAGTGAGTTGCTGAAAAGAATTATTGGTAGTGTAAATAAGGTCACATATAAAGAAGCCTTTAAGGAGTCTAGAATAATGCATTTTGCTCATGAAATGCAGATTTTCTAAAGAGGCTGCTCCTGAAATGAGGTATGTAAGAGTCCCTCAGAGTTTATCTGTTTGAGTATGCACTCGCAGTGCCTGTGTTACCGTAAAAGGGTACTTGTCTGTGGCTCCCAGCTTGCCTTGGGCCATCCTGTGGTGTTTAAATCTGTGTATCATCTGTCATTTAGCCTTCTATCCCTGTGGCTGTGAGAAGCCTACTGCCTCTTCAGTGCTTGAAGCCCCACAATGTTTCCAGTACAATAACTCAGGCAAGCTAACAGGATCACATAACATAGCATGACTATTGGGAACACCAACAGTGGAATTCACTTTGTTGTTCAGCCTTCCCATATCTGAACATCAAAATGTTGCGATTTCCACCCGCCTGTCTCTCTGTTTCTGCATGTGCGTGAAACCAAGCTTTGTACTTTGTGTCTTCACCATTTGTCATGTATTTTTCTCTCCATGCTTCACCAGCAAGCCATTAAAAAAAGGAAAATTCTTCAAATCAATCTTCCGTTCTTAGAGTTTCATCTGATATCAGCCATGATATAACCATGTAATTCTGTTGTCTCACATTATACTTTCAGTAGCAAGATGCACCCTCTTAGGTGACACACTTTCATCATGTGGGTCTATGTGACTCAAATATATGGTGACAAGTCTACCTGGCCACTGGCTACAAAGGCACCAACTGTGCCCGAGATGAAACACAAAGCAGACTCTGACTTTGAAGGGAGGCTGTGAGGAGACACTCGTCACTGCCCACGTTTCCAGGAATTGTCTTTAAATGACTACAAAGGCAACCAAATGTTCAAGTCTGAGTCTTCACCAGTGGTGGCCTTGATGGTAGTGTAGTAATAATAACTGTGCATCCCTGGTGGCTGCTTTTCAAGGAATTCCTGCCAACTCATATAAAAACACATGACTCATAAACATCTGACTTAGGCTTTTTATGGATGGTAGACAGCCTGCCAACCAGTGACCAACGTGGTCATGTGAATATTTCAAAGGCGATCCATCAAGAAACGTCATACAACAATGTATAAAGAAAACCTGACAAACATTTACTGCTGTCACTCGAAGCTTTTATCTCTTCATCAAAGCTACCAGTTTAAATGGTTTTTGACATTTAGTAGCTATAACTTTCCACATGATTTTGCAAAACTGGTTTAAATGGTTTGGTATTCTTAGCAGGAATATGACAGCATGTTTTCAGTGCATTGTAAGTCACACTGCAGGAACGATACAGTTTGTGTTGACCAGCCTCGTACCCCTTTTTTCAGACAATTTGATTGAAGAATCCCTGTTTTTCTTCCAGGGAGCAATAGCTTAACTGCACAAATTGCTGTCCAAGGCTTGTGATGAATTGAGGCACAGGCAGAGAATTGAAATACTGCTCCCTCTTTCTTTCTCTCATGGAGGTTAGCTGTGGTCGCTTGTGGGGTTTAGTATCCATACAGTTCCAAAGAAGAAGATGGCGGCAGAGCAGACAGAGCAGACAATCCAGAGCCCACATTGTCACCCCCCCAAGGCCCCATGCTTCATCTCAATAAGCCCCTGTCTCTCCCCTAGCTCCAGAGCAGTTGGAAATAGCATTTGGGATTTTAGGTGGCATTTTTGTGCTTTTGCCAGCACTTGTTTGTTTGAGAGTGTTCCCATATGAAAACAAAAAAGATTTCAGGAATTTCAGCCAAAGTGAGAGGTCATGTTTCATACTGTCCAATAGGCTGCAGAGGAAGGGGAAGAAAGAATGAAGAAGGGGGTAATGGACAAGAGGAAACAAGACATAATGGGGAGTAAAACAGAATATAAAGCAGTGAGAAGGCAAAGCTGGAAGAGTGTATGAGGAGCGAATATACAGTACTTGTTTTTCCATGTAGGTTTTCTGTCCCTATGTGTCAGGGCAGAAGTAAAGATGCAGGGGTCAAGACGGGAAGAAAAACTTATACAGACAACAGAAAATGTAACAGAAGTTTAAACTTTTTTTTGACTTATTCTTGTGTATTCTCAACTCAGTGTAGCTGAATTCAGGAGGCCTTATTGGTGCGTAGTGGAGTGGAAATACAATAAGAATTCAATGTAAGAAAAACAAGAAGGATCTGTGTGTGTTTGTGTGTGTTGTGCCTTGTTAGTAACCGATCTGCTATATTCTGCCCCCAGACCCCTCAACTGTGATTTAATATCAATGTTTCTCTTTTCTTATATCACCCCTCAGTCCAATTACCGCGTCCTGTTCTTCTCTCTCACTCTCCCACTGATATGGTTCCTGTTCACTGTTTACTGCCAACAATTGTGAAGGTCATGACAGTCCATCACCTTTGTTTGCACATTGCTCAGTAGATGTGTGTGTGAATTATTATCTGTATTATTCTACTGCAGCCTATCATTTTTTTGTGTTTAACTGTGCATCTTCATGAATACAGCCTGGCAATACATCTTTGCTATTTTCTTGAAGAATTTCTCTTCACCACACACTGCTGTTCTTTTTCCTTCCCATCTGTGTGTGTGTCAGTTGTACTGACTTGTGCATCATGTCTTGTGACACCTAATTAGCCCTGAATTTCAAAGTCAAAATGAGCCTTCATTGTTAATACATACATGTACGTCTCAAGACATGCAAAAATACCATTATACAAACAGTGTTGAGAGTAGTTTCTGAACGCTTAGTGAAAAATGTTGGGTTGGTTTATGGTGAAATCAGCACCTTTTTGTAAATATTTATTTTATTTTAGGGGAATTTGTCATGTTTAATTTATCAAATTAACTAAAGGATATGCATCATAATGTAGGATGTGTTGTATTTTTACTGATAACATATAATTTATTGATTTTATTCATGTTTCATATTCACGGAACACCCATTCAGCTTTTACACACACTGACGCTCAATAATTTCACATCAATAATCATTTGCACTGCCAGTAGTGTTTACCTCCATCACTGTCAGCTGTGCCCTGGTGTCAAGCTTGTGACTATTTTCATTTTGTTGTGTCTGCACATGAATTCATGTTTGAATTAAAAGATGCTGCACAGTTACTTTTTCATTGACTTTGCTGTTTCCCCATACCAAGGATAGCTGTAGCACATTAAACACAGCCACATCAACCATCAGCCACCATAATGTACATGGAAATTATATCCCTGGAATGACCATAATGACAGAGGCTGGGCCGTTTGGGAATGTCAGAGCTCCATGAGAGGACAAAGCTTCCCTTTAGCAAGCAGTGATCATGTTCCAACAAGAGATCACTCCCAACAAATCGTTCTATATTTCCCTTTAGTGCTCAGAGAATTACTTTTTCATTTTCCTGCAATCCATCAAGTGGCTGAGAAACACATTGTACACAGTGTTAGAGCTCAGGCAGCCTGCAAATATTATAAAGCCATAATTGGATCCATCATTACATTGAAGTTCAGATTATGAGCACAGAGATGGCTCTGCTTCTCTGAATATAATAAATGTATATAAATATAGATGCCGCTTTATATCATCTCATCATTCTATGCTATTAAAGCATTAGT
>JAVQJX010042100.1:0-10090 GCA_036025115.1 Ambassis agassizii
AAAAGGCATGTCTAAAAGCAAAATACAAAGGCAAAATGTTTTTTTTTATTTTATTACTACATAAATTCTTAAGACATGGCATTCACCACCAAATGTATAATGTTATGTTTACATTCTGAAAAAGATGAGAGAAAATAGAAACAGACGCCACTGCAATATCTAAAACTCTTAATTATGTCAAATACAAGCATTTGCTGTTTGTTATGTGCAGAGTTTATTGTGTTAATTCAGTGATTTCCATCTGCTCTGCTGCACCGTGCATTTATTTAAATTAGAATTTAAAATGAGAGCACTGATTAGACCTGATTATTACTGTTTATTTGATCCTGCATTTGTAATGTGCTGCCCACATCTCCACGAAAAACACACAAACACAGTGATGGATGTTTACTTTGGATGGATGTTGACTGTTTTCAATTCCAATTTCATTTAAATGCTCCACCAGGACTGTTTGGGTATACTGATGCATTACACTAAAGTTGTGAGAAAGTGAAAGAGAGAGAGAGAGTTTTCTTCCCCTCCATTAAGCTTAATCTGCCTGTCAGTGTGACTTTTGGGGACATTGATTCCCTCTCCTCCACAAATCTGAAATTGATCTCATTAATCTCCTACACATATATTCACAAAACACATCAGGGCGAGACGTTTAATTAACTGCATTTTGCACTGAACAAACCAGAAACTGCCATCATTTGTGAGAATTTGTGGTGACAAGAGGAACATGCTCCTGACAATCTCTTTCTCATTTGTCTCCTGAAAGCATCGCAAAGAGCCTCATCCTAGTAAATCTGACAAGATGAACTAATGCTGCAGTTGTATTAGTCATGTAGGGAATGTGCTAACCAGCAGGCCGTGATAAGTTTTTATAAATAGTCACTCTGATCTCTTTAACTTCATGACCTTAAACTTCATGAACTCAATTACTGCAGCCGTGACCTACAATTAAAGGGTTGAGCAGAGAGGGATTTAGTCCAACCATGTACAGATAACCTCACATATAAATGGAGAAAATGGCAACATTACGACAACACAGGCCAAAAGAAACAATTAGGACACATGCAAAAGAGACTGAGTGACTACATTGATGAGAGAAAAAACAGCCGGACTGGCCTGACTCATACCGTTTGTGTAATTATTTATGCTCCTTTTGTGCACATGTACCTAAAGATTCAGTCACAGTATTCTGGCTGGTCAAAAAAAAAAAAAAAGTAAGCAATGTTAGGGACAGAGGTTCTGCAGACTTCTGCAGATCTGGTCCTGTAGAACAAACATGTGGATGAGCATCCTTCTCAGTTGAGTGTACGAGGAGCATACAGAACAGACAAAGCCATCTGGCTTCCTGTTAATATAGCACCTCTTTGAGATTTTGCCCGGATGTAAATGAGTACTTTTATGCAGCCTGTAATGTTTCTTAGTGTATTTTTTAGTTTTCCAAGAAAAAATGATCTAGATTAATAGATTTTTATCACTCACATAAATATAAAATATCACAAATATAAATATAAAATGATATTATTTGTTTTTATTTATAAAAACAGCGATGTGAGCAGTTTTGTGCTGCAGTGCATTACTGATCATCAGTGATCATGTGCAGAAATTCAAAGCTTGACTCTGGGGATGACTTTTGATTGTTTCTTCTTCCTACTATAAATGTAAATCCACATTTAAAATGAACCAGTTCCTGCTGGCTAATCTGTTTTCACTTTTTTTTTTCTATGAAACGGAAGGATGAGAGTGTAGGTCACAGCAGCCAACCTTCCCGCATTGAGAAAGGATAAAAGATTATGAGCAGGAGAAATTACAGCGTCGTGAAAAAAAATACTAGGAAAAGCTTAATCTCTATTATTTCCAAGATTAGTCTCTGGGTGACTCAACATCAGAGCAATCACAGAGGGAGAGAAATGGCATCTTTTCAGAAAGGGTGGACAAAAAGGGGGGAGATGAGAAGCTTTCACAGCAGCAAATGATAGCAGAAGCATCAGAGGGAAGGCTGCTTTGGCTTTTTTCATGGTGAACACATTTCCTGGGATTATCTGTCTGAGCCAGACTCTCTGTCTTCACTCACAACCAACATGGCGGTCTCATTTCTGACACATAGCAACATCCCCCGATGAGCCTCCTCTGTGTGGTGTTAATGCTTTGTGACATTAACAACTGAATTAAGACTCTTTCTGTATCTAACTGCATTTAATAAACAAGCCTCCAAAAATAACACAAAAAAAATGTTCCTTATAGTCAAACTCTCTCACTCATGAAGAGACAATGCTATGAACTGAACACAATGAAGAAAAGAAACTGGAACAAACTGCAGCAATTTCACTCCCCAGGGGATATTTTTAACATTATTGTGGATGATTCATATTCCAAAGTCCAAACTGTCTCAGGTTGGCCTCTAATTTCTTTTTTATACCTGCAGGCTTGAGTCAGGATTCATTGTATTTGTTTGCTTGGTATTCCTTTTGTCTGAAACAGACTAATGTGGCCTACATGAAAATGAACAGCAGTGTCTATGTTTTGTGTTTCTCACACTGCGGTTTTAAATTAAATTTCTTCACAAAATTAAAAAAATTAAACACACAGTCGGTGTCCCCAAAACAGTACACACATGAGTCAAATTCAATCTGTGTTTCTGTGTCTGATCCGAAATGTAATTTGTATATTTTTTCCTTTTAGAAACCACCTATCTGGAAATGTCTTCACAGAATATCTGGTGTAGACATCGAGGCCTCACCACATCGTAAATCTGAATCTGGGTCACGTGTCATTTTTATGATCTATTCAGCTGGTTTCACGCGGACATACCGCTGCTTTTAATACTTTATATTAATAGAAACTTTTATTAAACATGACAATAAGCATTTTGGGCACTTCTCAAGTTGTACTACAGTTACTATTATATTTAATATTACACATTATCATTTCTACACACTTACAGAGCATTTAGAGCATCACACATTCAGTACTGCATAGTGTCTTCTATACAGTTCTATACAGCTAATTCCTTTCACTCTATTTAAATTACCAATAACTGTTCTATTTAGAGAACAGCCTTCAGTCACAACATGGCAAGATTAAGCACTGAAGGTGGAACTAAAATAAAAACCCATTTCCTTGTTGACAGGAGCTTGCTGTTAAATCTGAAAAAATGCATTGTCAAATAATAAAATCTGAATGTGATGTTTTCCATTTCATAATAGCATGAAGCTTTTCTGAGTCACAAGAGAGAGTGCACTGCGCTTTTTTCAGTAACGATGATGCCATTCACTGCTTACACAACAGGCAGCAAGCTAGGCATTTATGATGAGCTCTGGAGGATGAATTAGCATCCATTAAAACCGCCATTGACAGCTCCACTGAGCGTGCTCTCTCTCTCCACTGGAAAGCGGCGAGTGAAGGCCTAATTTCCATGATGGCTTGAAATACTGCCCCTCATCTTGCACTGTGTGGTCTTTAAATAAATCATCTTTATTGTGACAAAGTACATTTAGGCCACAACTAGCAGACAAAAGGCAAAATCTCCTGCTTGGCTGTCAATGTCTATTTAAACACGTACGACCGCAGCTGGCAGAGCCGGCACATTCAGGAGAATTTCTACCTGCCGGGCGTCATCCAGCCCAGATCAGGCTCCCTGTGGTAATCTGTCCTACTTTCAACTGAAGCACTGTGGGCCCATTTTCACCCCAGGGTCCATAAACTTTTATTGAATTTGTTCAAGGTGAAATCCAGGACTGGTGTCCTCTTAGGAAGGAGAAAAAAAAAACACAAAACCCTGCTGAGGTGCTACAACAGCTTGTAATATCCATGCAGGAGAGTTAAACTAAAAACAATGAAGATAATCAGAATTCATCATCTATGCTGCTGGCACAAAGCAGCAGATCAGCAAGCAAATGTGATGAATATCTCTTCAAACAGAGCTTTACAGGAGGATGAGGGCTTACTGAGATTTTACAAAGGCATTATATTTAGTCCAATATTCACTGTACCTCTCAGTCACAGCGAATACAGTTACACACCTTAAATTTAATGCACATACATGTACTGTGCAACATGATGGCAAATGGCAAAGATATAAAGCGGAGGGAAACGAGCCTGATTGTATTATCATTGCTGTTCACACACAGCAATGTTTGTTGCGTTTTGTTTTCCTTCACCGACCCTGTGCCCTTTACACAGCGTTCTGTATCAAACACTCTCAAAATAAGCTGCCACCATCTGCATGAATGGAGATAAGAGTCCAATCAGACCTGCTGAATGGCAGTCAGCAAATGTGCAGCACATACTTATTGATATTTAAAGCCTGCGCACAGCTTTATCCGCCTCATGAACTTAGTAATTAGCAGCTTTTCTGTCTGGATGCTCCTCTCTGAGCTGCAGTAAATATGAAGTCTGCCTGGTGGAGTGAAACTGAAGGATCGAGCATTAACATCGTCACAGCTGACAATCACACCTCGGAAGATGTTTATCATTGTTACAATAAATATGACAAGCTAGAGAACATATTACAGAGCATTTTTCATACCTGGTCAAGATTAGTACTTCTTTTGAGTTTAATAATAAGTCATTCTTCCAGTGTTGATGTGTTTGTTTTTGAGTTCGAATGTGGGAGTAACAAGAACGTTACAGACTCAAAGTTGCAGTTTTTTACTCCCACTTATGACATTTTTACTGACTCCATGGTAATCAGGGAAACATCCCTTAAGATGTTACTAATACTCTTAATGTTATTTAAAACATCCATTTTAAGGAAAAAGCCAAACGCTCAACTTCAGGCCTCTTAAAGCAATTCCATTACACACTTCATGCAGCTGACTTAATCATGCACAGTTCATACCAGTGTATTACATGAATTCTAATAGGAGGCACTTGAAATTGCAGTCAAGAATTTTTTGTTAGGCAATGTCATTTCTCCCAGCACCTGCATATTTCAGCAGGTTTTGCATTTTCCGATTGATTCTCAAAGCACGTTGCCGGATTTGAAGGCAGAATATTTTCATTCATGTCAGCAGTTCAGCAAAATATCCAAACATGAATGGATTCTGCTGACAGTATGCGCAGTTAGGGAGTATTTGTGTGTTTGTATGTGTACACCTGCTTTATAACAATTAACATCAATAGTTTCAACAGTTTGTCATTCACAGTAACCAGGAAGTCCTTATACTTTATATTTAGAGGAGGCTTCAAACAGAGACACAGCCACATGTTAACAACTACTCCATGTCCTTCCTCCTGAAGGACATACAAGAGTGCCAGTGTCCTCAGGAGTCTCTTTCCCCATTGATGGTCACACAAAAGAAAAATACTTAAACAGAACATATTTGGCTCACAGTGCCAGAGCTACATCTTGTCTGCATGTATTATATTCGTATATGTCCAAAGATTCAGTGAGGCTTTAAACATATTCATTGCAGCTATAAGGGGCTTTATTTTTGCGAGCCTCAAGTGGCCATTTGAGGAACTGCAAGAACAGTGCACACAGATGTCAAACAAGATTATACCTTTACTGTAAAATTACTGTAGCACGTCAGGTATCAAGACATCCACAGAAAGTTGTGTCTAAACCACACTTAGAATGTAGTAGGTCCGGGCATGCAGTTCCATTCCCAGGATATATGTGGAAAAAATTTTGCCCTCATTTTGACGCATAATGTGAGTCACCCTAAGCTTCTCTGTGTAGGAAAGTAATATGACATAAACAAGCGTGCGTGCGTGTGTGTGTGAATCTCCTGCAGTCGTTACCAGCCACCAGGCTAATCAAGCTCACACTGTCAACACAACACAATGACTGATAGAGGCTGTCAGTCAGTGTGCTGTGTCAGTTGATTTAAGCGTTTTACTTATTCTGTGCCTAATAAGCTTGCTAAACTAGCACTGAGAGACACTTTTCCTAGACGTACCCGAAGACTACACACTTTGTGTGAAAGCAAGAGATCACAGAGGATGAACATGCTCAAGCAGACAAAAAAACACCATTGCATTTCAATCATAAAGACAGCTTTACTAAAACACAGGACCCAAAATTTACTTTTGTAACAAATTCAAACAAGCTGATGATTTCAACTAAAAGTGAAGGTGTTGGAATCAGCTTGTCATACTGCACTGCTGTGGCACAAATAAATTAAAACACTCCCACTGACATGAGGCACCAAGTCAGTACAGCAGACTAATTAAATTTGTTCTCTAAGATAATCTGCACTATCAGTACTGCAATTAAAACCATACTGTTCCATACTCATTACCCTTCGATTAGAATAATGAGTCATTAAGACTGCTGGATGGTGAATATGTGCCCCAATAGGAAAATTAATGATCCAAAATAAACCAACTCACGAACTTCTTGAAAAGTTTTCTTTCCCATAACACAGCAAGAAAATGAGGATTAATGTCACAAATCAGTTTATTTTCTAATTATAGGGGTGATGACTTATAAAACTATGGTGGTGTAAAACTATTGTCCTGCTTGAATGTGCCTCCATTTGTAGTAAGTGATTTGGAGAAAAAGTGAAGTGAGAAGATAAAGTCAAGTCTGGTCTAATTTTGTTATATTTGGAAGCAATTCAATTCTGTCTATCAAGCAGAAATGATGGCACTTCAAATGCTTTCAAATCCCATAAACTGAAAAACCTGACTGACTAATTTGTGACTAAAATAAATAAACACCTTTAACTTGCGTTAACTTGGATTCAAACTGGTGCCTATAATGAGATCAAAGTGTGACTTGGCAGGAAGATCAGCACGAATTAAACACATGGCTGCATGTAATAGCAACAATCATTGACGTGCTCCGTAAGAAAGGACATTTAAATGAATGTGGGGGATAAAACAATATTTAAATATTTATTTGTAGAGAAATCATGTGTTAGGAGGACTGACAACACAACTTAAAACTACACAGAGTAATGTGTCAAAAGCTTGGACGACAGATGAATCTGAAAGCTCCTGTTTTGACATGATGACTAATACAAAGAAGTATTAGAACATTTATAAAGTTCATCCCCCATCCCATTTTTTTCAAAGACACCTGAATAGTTAATGATATCAGTCCTCTGTATAGTCAACATATACTGTTGAATTGTGCAGCATTTAGGAACTTGTAATACTCACTTGTAATACTGTCCTCACCTCTCAGGCAGCTTACACTTTTGGATGTAGTTCATTTCCAGCTGTGGTGCAATTGAGTTGTCACTGTAGATGATTGTGTGAGTAAGCCCCCACAGCATATTTTGCCTTGCTCCAGTGCTACTGATTTGATGCATTATTTTCTAGCAACACAACCATTTTAACACCTCCAGTTTCTACATGTGCCACGTGTTATTTTATGTCTTAGCACAGAGGAAGAAGATATAAATCTTAAAGCTCTGAAAGATGTGCTTTATTCATGGATTTTCTCACATTATCATATCTCTTGAATGATAGGCTGAGCAGAGATGAGATTTATAGACACAGAATGTCAGTGCAACCTCAAAACGAAGCTCTCGACGATGGGTGGTGACATAAGCCTCATGGCCACCAGGCAAAAACTACACAGTTATCTTCTCTCCAACAGTTTCCCTTTGATCTCCCTAATCTGCCATTTAAAGCAACCAAAGCCTCTACACACTCACTACTTTCATCCACACTGATGTCTGTGCCCTGCATAAGCTTGTGAATGTATACATACATACATATGTTGCCTCAATGAGAGAATAAACATCTGTATACTGTATACTGCCTTTAAAAATCCAACATGTCACATATGAACAACAGAATTGCCAGTGATTCCGAAGACAGTGTACAGATATGTCAGTGTGGTATTATTTCAAAGACAAAGGGGTGGTAGACCGAGTAGTTTGTTTGTTTGGTAATTTGGCTGTTCATTTACTGACAAAAATAGTGAAAACTGCTTCAACAAACGGCAAATGCAATCAATAGAGAAATATAAACACTGATCATGTAAACATGCTACAAAAAAGTCAAATTTCCATCATTTTAACATGAAAGACACATTAAAATACTTACAGATTCAATGTATTTATATTAACCAAATAAACACAGCTATATCCTTATTGAACAACTTATTCTCTAATTTATTTCTATAGTGGTCATAGTTAAAAAAAAATGTTGCTGCTAAACTTTATGTATGAAGGTGAGCTGGGAGTTTTACTCAACAATGGTAAAGTGACTCTAAATTTAAATTCACTAAAAGCTCCCTTAGCTTCAAAAACAAACACAAATGACTAAAAATCCCCACACTGCCTTTATCTTTAACAGGCTCCAATTATGCGAGCTAATCTGGGCATATTTCCCCGGGGAGGCAAAGACATAATTGCCAGCAATCTGCACAGTGATATGAGAGCTGTTCTTGTGTGGCTTAAAATGACTTGACACATCTGGGAACGACGAGTGTTGTATTGGTCTGAACTCCATACTTGGCTTCATCAAAAGGGGTCAATTAGAAAAACAAACAGGCTGGGGACTCATTTTGGATGCAGAGGAACTGAATGAGGGCAGATGGGAGGCAGGAGACGGAGGCTGCCCTTGAGCAGCAATGTGAAGTCATTGTTGTAAAAACACACTGTGATGAGGGTGCGCTCACATCCATTTAGGCAGATGGAGCCAGAAAAACACATCTTAAGACAAATTATTAAACCTAGGCTACCTCTGGTTGTTGCATTCCTGTAAATCTGACACACTGAACAGTCTTACCTAACAGCATCTCCACGTGTTTTGTGATTCCTCTGCCTTCCGCTCTCGTCTGTTCTTCACTAAGGCTTCTCCCGTCTGCTGAGAAGTTGAACAAAAACCAACAAAGTGCCTCCTGACAGATCTGTCTAAGGTGAGATGGCAGTCCTTCACCAGTCAGAGACACGTCCTGGCAATGGTCCAAACTGCCGCGGAGAAAGAGCGACACATATGTTCGTCAATTAAAAGTGTCATGCTCTGTTGATCGTGCTGCCCTTTATGAGGCGAGAGAAAGAGCAAGTGCAAAATTGAAAAGCAGTGGAGAGAGAAAAGAGGCTCAGAGCGTCTGAAGAGCGAGTGTGTACTCTTCTGTCTGTATGAGTGTGTAAAGGAGAGAGAATGAGCAAGAGAGTGAGCGAGAAAAAAGGGGAGAGAGAGGCAGCTGGCACAGAACTGGCTGTGAACATGAACATCGCTTCTTTTCCTCCTCCTTCTCCTCCTCACCATCAGTTTCCATTCAGGGTTCACACCTGCACATTCCCTTGAGGACTCTTAAGTAATTTCCTTCCTGGTATTACTTTACAATAAGCATCACTTAGCAGTTAGTTTCTATTTTGCCCTAAATGCAGCTGTGCTATATTGTTCTTTGAATCCACACATCCAGATGTTGAACTGCATGTGTTAAGTCAGATATTGTTACTCATTATTTTTTTTCTTACCAATACTTTGAGTCACCAGCCTAAGTAGATTGAGAAAATAAAACAGTTTTGTCTTTAGCTTTGTTTCATAAGATTCAACATGAAAAAATTGGCAAAAATTTTCCATTCCTTCAAAAAATAGTCAAAGGCCAACAAACATCCGACAGACATCCATTCAATTTAGATCAACATATTCACATGACAGCAGGTGAGCACAAAGCATTAACTCTGGTCATGTTTACTATGTGCATAAATCTCCAAAGAAGTAATAAATGGCCTTATGTTACGTTACTCTCTGCACTGGGTCACAGAAGTCTAAAAGGACACTTACCCTATTGATAGTGCAATCTTACCAGACTGTTACCAGACCAATTTAAATTTGTTTTTTGTTTTTTTAATGATACATGTCTGCTCACAGCTTTTACTGGAAGTATTCTTTATCTGGAAGTATTTTACAGCTTTTTGTGTGATATTTACAAACAGATATTTGAAGTGGAACCGCTGGGGTGGGGAAGCTGTCAGTGCATTGTTAATCATTCAGCAGTCACTATGATCACATCAAATAAAAAGAATTATTTTCACTGTCAACGCCCTGACACCCTGGCCTCAGATGTCAACACACACACACACACACACACACACACACACACACACACACACACACACACACACACACACACACACACACACACACACACACACACACACACACACACACACACACACACACACCC
>JAVQJX010042119.1:0-10000 GCA_036025115.1 Ambassis agassizii
CTCCTGTGCGTCACGGGGACGCAGGTGTTAATTAGTGAGTTTTTTCCTGCTCAGTCTTTGTTTGGAAGGTTAGGAGGTGAGCAGGAGACATTCTTCTGATCTCAGTAAAAGGAATAATACATAATTCATTTTGTCAATGAAAGTCAACCGGGTTTAAAATAAAATTTTGATTTCTTGATTTATTTCATTCTCCGTGAGCTTATTTGGAACTGTGAATCGGACGGCTCTCCACCTAACTCCGTGGCTTTGATGAATTAGTTGGACTAAAAACAGCCACTACACACAGACTCACACAGAGATGAATGTGAGGTTTCATCTTCATCATCAAGTGTTTTTATTCGGGTTCATTAGCAGCTGCAGGTCCCGGCAGAGAGCCGCTCTGTGAACCAGGACGAGGACTGATTCTCACAGACTCTGTCGGTTGGAGCAGCTGTGAGCGCGCTCCGTGGTTTACCTGTCGCTCAGGTGCGCTCAGCCTGTGGCTGCCCTGAACTGGATTATAACAGCAGCTAATATCAGATTATTAACACACAACCAAACCTAACCATGAACAAAAACACAGACAGAGACCCGGACCAGGACCAGGCTGTGGACCCGGCTGTGGACCCGGCTGTGGGCCTCAGTGTGTCTGTGGAGCTGCGTGTTGTTTTCACAGGAGGAAGACGAGCAGTGATGGAGGAAGAGGATGTGGTGACGAGCGATTTGTGCCTCACCCAAACCTCCGTTTGCACAACCTGCGGCACCTTTCTACAGAAAGTGGTCACATGTGAGCTGAGGAGGAAGAACGAGCAGGAAGGAGCTGCAGCTTCACTCTGCAGCTTCATGAGCTCACACACACAAACAGACCAAACAGACCTGATCACAGTATTGATCTGCCCACACTGTGTGTGTGTGTCTGTGTGTGTGTGTGTGTGTCTCTGTGTGTGTGTGTGTGTGTGTGTGTGTGTGTGTGTGTCTCTCTGTGTGTGTGTGTGTGTGTGTGTGTCTCTGTGTGTGTGTGTGTGTGTGTGTGTGTGTGTGTGTGTGTGTGTGTGTGTGTGTGTGTGCTCCCTCCAGGATCTGTCAGAGTAAACAGGTGCTTCGTCAGACTCCCGTCAGGAGGAGGTGCAGAGCCTGAAACCACAGCTGGAGATGCTGAGTGGAGATAAGCGTGTGGTTTGAGGGGGCGGGGCTTCTTTCAGCAGCACGGCGCCGTCCAAACACCACAAACTACCTCCATCCTGACTGCCTGACACAGGAGGAGGAGGGGTCAGCCTCTTCTTCATCACCTCTCTGTTCTGACACCACCTCCGCCTTCCTTCCATGATTTTCTCCTCTTCACCACAGCTGCCGCCCACGGACGCATTCGAGAGCTCGCTTCCCTCCACCCGGCCTCCACCCGCCTCACAGCTCCACCACACAGCGTGTTCAGCTGCAGAGCGCCGCTGTGCATCCACACTGTTTGCTTTCAGTCAGACTACGATCCTCTGCACACGCTACATGCTAACTGCTACATGCGCGCTGTCAGCAGCTTGTTCTGTCACAGAGCAGCTCAGCGTCCTCTGTCCTCTGAGGGACACTTTAACTCTGAGAGCTCTGACAGTCTGTCTCCTCCTGAAGGTTCTTTCAGTTTCCACTGAACTGAATGTGGAGGAGCCTCACACTGACTGCAGTGTGCAGCACAGAGGCAGCGGTATCCCAGCATGCCCTGCTGCTCACACAGGCTGACAGAGCTAACCACACTGAGCGCGCTCAGCAGCCAGAGGCATGAGAGGCCGCTGGACGGTGTTCAGGTGACAGACCTGCTCGGCCGGCTCGTAGTGAAGCAGCAGATGCAGCGCGGCCTCATTTGAAAACAAACCAGATCAGACAGGAAGTGGTTTGTAGGTTAGGCCTCATGTTGCCTTCACTTCCCTCACAGACAAACAGCGTGCAGAAAAACACTCGCAAGTTTCTTCATGATGCACTCTGTCAGCACACACACACACCTGAACACACACACACACACACACACACACTGAGCACGCTGGCTCCTCTCAAAGCTCCCGTCTGTTTGTGTCTAAATACATGAGCAGCTGTTTTCAGCTGAACCTCCAGCAGCTGATCAGTTATTAACAGCTGGCACATTAACATCCTGCCAGGCCGCCGCCGCCGCCTCCTCCTCCTCCTCCTCCTCCTCCTCCTCCGCTCGGTGGCCACTCCTCCTTCCTCTCTCCCTGCCTGCTGACAAGAAGCGCTGTCAGCTGAGGAGGCGGTGAGTTATGAGCGAGCGGAGCAGCAGGTGAGTGTGTCTGCAGCTGGACGGCGAGGAGATGCTGATCGGCTGGATGGCGGCTGTGCTGCTGCTGGCGGCGGCGGCGGCGGCTCAGAGCGGCGACGGAGACTCAGACAGCGGTGAGAGCACTTTTAAAGAATCTCCTGTTGTGTGTAAGGTGCTCTCACGCTGATAAGACGAGTCAGCCTGAGAAGCCTCAGTCTGACTCATGTTATCAGTATGATTCAAACTCGGATGAATTCATGACTCTGCTGAAGTTCGTTTGCGTCAGACTGCGTTCATCACTCTGCTCCTTTACGCTCTGTTTCTGTGATACAAAGTGAACTCTTTGAGGGCAGGAGGTCAGAAACTGTAAAAACCTGAGCAATGTTTCTGTCCCTGAACTCATCACCGTGTTAAAAATACTCCAAAGTAACAGACAGGAAGCCCTGATGGACGTCTGCCACACACACACACACACACACACACACACACACACACACACACACACTCTGACTGCAGGGCCGTGTGGCTGCGTGCTGCGTGCTCTGGTCATGTGACAGGAAGTGTTCAGAGTTCAGAGGGTTAAGTGGAGAGCCATGTTTGATGTTTCCGAGTGTTTGATGCTTCGAGCAGCAGAGCCGTGTCACGTGACTGATCACATGGTTTCCCCTCAGAGCCCAGAGTCAGCTGCACCTCTGACATCATGATGACAGGAAGCAACCTGACCTGTCGGCTGCTGGCGGGCTCAGGCGACGATGATGAGGATGAAGAGGGCATTGAGAGGATGAGCGTGTGGTGAGCAGCGTCCCGTCGGGCTCGCGGTGCCGCGTCACGGCCGCCCGCTGACCGCCTGTTCTGTGTTCAGTTACTCAGACTTGGCCGACAGGTCCAGGATGAAGTGCGTGGAGGGATCCGGGGACACGGTGGGCTCCGAGCACCTGCTGCCTCTCATGGACCTGAACCTGACCGTCCACCTGCGGAGCGGCGGAACGCTGTCCACGCCCGTCAGCCTGGAGAAAATAGGTAAGCGCGGCGGCGTGTGGGCGTTGATGTTTGAGCCTGGCCTGACGTGTGTGTGCCGCTGCAGTGAGGCCGCGCAGGCCGTGGGTCTCCAACGTCACCTTCGACCAGGAGAACGGCCAGGTGGTGATTCACATCCGGACTCCGTACCACAAAGACTACCTGAACAAGGACAACCAGCTGTTCCAGCTGCACGTCTTCTCTGCGGGGAGCCACACGGTACGGCCGCCGCCGCCTGAGCCGCTCTGCGCTCCGCTCCTGTTTGTGACCTTTGACCTCTCTGCCCACAGACACAAAACATCTCATCGAAGGACTTCCTGCCCATCGACAGCAGCCACTTCCACAAACACACCGAGTACCACGTCAAAGTGCGAGCGCTCCCTCAGACCTTTCAGGGCAGCTGGAGCGAGTGGAGCGACGCCTTCAGCTTCTACCCTCCGGCCGGTGAGAGCGCTGCTGCCGTCAGCTCAGATAGTTACCGTGGTAACGAGCCTCCATTCATTCCTTTCAGGAGAAAAAGAGCCAGAGACACCAGAGGACTCGCAGACGGCGCCCTACGTCCTGATCCTGTGTCTCGTCACCGTGGTCACGTCCAGCATGTTCGTCATCTTCTGGAAGAAAAAGTGCGACAGCAGCCTTCACACAGTCTGAGAATCAGACGAGCTCCTGGTCTTCATGTCTTCATGTCTTCATGTCTTCATGTCCTCATGTCCTCTTGTCTCCTCCACAGGATCTTCAGCTACATGTGGCCGAGCATCCCGCATCCCAAACACACGCTGCTGCACATCTGCAAGCCCAACAAGGTGAGTCCTCTCATTCTGCAGGGGGATCGATCAGCCTGTTATCGATCAGCCTGTTATCGATCAGCCTGTGGATCGATCAGCCTGTGGATCGATCAGCCTGTTATCGATCAGCCTGTTATCGATCAGCCTGTTATCGATCAGCCTGTTATCGATCAGCCTGTTAATCGATCAGCCTGTTATCGATCAGCCTGTTATCGATCAGCCTGTTATCGATCAGCCCTCTTCATCTTTGTTCTGTTTTCAGGGTCTCCTGCTGAACCTGAAGCCGGATGTGTTCAGCGCTCTGAACGTCTTCCCTCCGGACAAAGCGGCCCCTGAGGGCCCCGAGCCGGTGATCAATGCTGCCGCTGCTGCTGCCGATCAGTCGAGCAATCCCTGCTCCACCCAGAGCTCCGACTGCAGGAGCACCACCAGCGCCAGCACCGAGGAGCTGGAGCTCTCCGCCTTGCTGAGCAGGACCTCCTCTGACGAGGAGGACGGCCCCCAGAGCGCCGCCCCGTCCCCCGTCAACGTCCCGCAGCACCCAGAGGGACCCCGAACGCCTCCTGCTGAACAGCCGGGCGGAGGAACGGAGGCGTGTGCAGTGAGCCCGCAGGAGGAGGCCTACGTCACCATGTCCAGCTTCTACCAGATCAAGTAGGTGGAGCGGAGGGACAATCAAACTTCAGGATGCTTTAAGTGGGAACATGTCTGTCTGTCCTGCAGCTCCAACACGAGACAGATGAGCAGATCCCTACACATGAACTTTCACTCCGCATGTAGCGCCACCATGAGGCCATCTTTCAGCCCCCACACACACACACACACACACAGACACACACACACACACACACACAGATACACACACACACACACAGACACACACACACACACACACACACAGACCACCGAGCTGCTAAAAGTCTGTAAAACAGGACATTATCTTTAAACAGCAGTAAAATGAACCGAGAGTTTCTGACTTCAGAGTTTCTGCATGTTTACGTCCTCGCTGTCCACTGTGGACAGGAGGACAGGAGGACAGAGGGACAGCAGGCCTCTGTGAGCCTCCTCATGCTGTTTGAAAGCTGCTCTGTAACCTGTCTGTAGGGGAGCTGTGTGTGCGTCGCCGTGACGACCTGACCGCCTGTTTGTTTTGGGGAGTCATGGCGACGCCGCCGCAGTGCTGCTGACACAACCTGCACCTCATGTTTCCTGCAGAATGTACGCTTCACCTCTGAGTGTTTATTTAATCCAGCTGCTTGTTCATAAGAATAAAATGATGATTCAACAGTTTACAGTCGTCATTTACACACAGCGACAACACAACGTGACGAGGCCTCTGATTGGCTGCGGCCGGCTCACAGCTTCCAGGCGCTCGTCATCATGAGGATGAAGTAGACGTCGCTGTCGATGGAGGCGCTGACGCCGCTGTAATAGTTGATGAACTCGTCTTTGGTCACCTGTCAATCAGAAGAAATCAAAGAGTGAAGACAGGAGCGAGGAAGAGGAGGAAGAGGAGGAAGAGGAGGACAGCAGCTGATCCCACAACCTACACACAGTGTGTGTGTGTCTACAGAGTCAGAGAGTGAATTTGATTGATCAGATTGATCAGCTGTTTACCCGTCACAGCCTCCAGGCCGTTCTCATCATCACAATAAAGTAGACGTCAGTGTCGATGGAGGCGCTCACACCCGCATAATAATTCATAAACTCCTCCAGGGTCACCTTCAGAGGGAACACACACACACACACTGCAGCATTACAACACAACACAACACAACACAACACAACACAACACACTGCAGCATTACAACACAACACAACACAACACAACACACACTGCAGCATTACAACACAACACAACACAACACACTGCAGCATTACAACACAACACAACACAACACAACACACACACTGCAGCATTACAACACAACACACACACTGCAGCATTACAACACAACACACACACACTGCAGCATTACAACACAACACACACACTGCAGCATTACAACACAACAACACAACACAACACTACGGTGGCTGAGAGGGGCCAAACGCACTGCAGCGGCCTGAAGCGTCTCAGTTACAGAAAACAGCTTCACCCTGTGTGTCTCTTCATTGAGCTGTTAAGCTGAGAGCGCCCTCTGCAGGTCTGGAGCTTCCGTTGTGTTCTGGTTATGCAGCGTTTTCTCTTTGCAGATGTTTTTCAGTTTGCATCGTTTCTCTGTATTTAATGTTTATACGTTTGACTTTGTTTTTTTGCGCAGCGCTTTTTTCCATTTGCACCACGTTTCTCTGTTTGTATCTTGTTTAGACTTGAGTTTGTTCGTGAATTTGCACCGTTTTTGTATTTGAAGCTGTTTTCTGTAACTGAGACGCTTCAGGCCGTTGCAGTGCGTTTGGCTCCTCTCGGCCACCGTACAACACACTGCAGCATTACAACACACACACACTCACAGACACACACACTGCAGCATTACAACACACACACACTCACAGACACACACACCTTCCCGTCCTTGTCGTACGGAGAGTCGAAGCTGTCCAGGAACGTCCTGAACACCTGCTCCTCGCTCCACTCGCCGTTCTGGTACTTGGGGTGGTACTTGGCGTTGTAAACCCCCTGCAGGTCTTCCACGGTGATCACGCCGTCGCCCGTCTTGTCCAGCTTCCGAAACGCCTGCATCACCACCTCCTTTCGAGCCTTGGACATCGGCGGCTGCAGATGACAGGAAGGAAAGTCAGAGTGGAGCACAGAGACGAGCGTGAACAAAGATGGCCGACATGCGGACACCTCCCCCAAAACCGAAGCCAAAACAGCAGCCACCATTTTGTTGTTCTGACATCATTCACAAAGGGGCGGAGACGAATCCACGTCCTGCCAACATGACACGCCTCCAACACCGTGGACGCCGTGTGCAAACAAAGAGCGGACTCACCCTCAGAGTGGTGAGGAACTCGTCAAAGTCGATGGTCCCGCTCCCGTCGCGGTCAAAGTGCTGAAACAGCGACGTGGCCTCGGCCTTCTCCACCAGCAGCCCGTAGTCGTTTAACCCTTTGACGAACTCCTTAAAGTCCAGAGAGCGGTTGTTGTCGTCGTCCATGATTTTAAAGACTCTAAGAGACAGGAAGACGTGGGACAGACAGACAGAGAGACAGAGAGACAGAGAGACAGACAGAGAGACAGAGAGACAGAGAGACAGAGAGACAGAGAGACAGAGAGACAGAGAGACAGAGAGACAGAGAGACAGACAGAGAGACAGAGAATCAGGGAGATGATGAGCAAATGTTTCACTGTAATAAAGTTGAATATTTGAACATTGTTGGTTCACTCAGAGTGTGTGTGTGTGTGTGTGTGTGTGTGTCTCTGTGTGTCTCTGTGTGTGTGTGTGTGTCTCTGTGTGTCTCTGTGTGTGTGTGTGTGTGTGTGTGTGTGTGTGTGTGTGTGTCTCTGTGTCTCTGTCTGTGTGTGTGTGTGTCTCTGTGTGTGTGTGTGTGTGTGTGTGTGTGTGTGTGTGTGTGTAGTGCCAGCTCACTGTGTAACTTCGATGGTGTGTATGTGTGTATTCTCAGCACCACAAACACACTCACTCCCTTTTATTGCCTCCATCTTGACCTGCTGCTGACTGCAGGTTGGACTCACTGAGCACGTGCAGAAGCGTGAATGAAGTCTGCTGGCTGCAGCAGGTGGAGTCAGTCTGCTGTGTGTGTGTGTGTGTGTGACCAGGTGAAACCCAAGTCACTGAGTTGTCAGGATCGCACACACACACACACACACACACACACACACACACACACACACACACACACTCAGCTGTGTCGTTAGTGTGTTAGTGAGCTGTTTCATTTGAAAGCAGCGTGTCATTATGTAAATAACATACAAAGATAAAATGTGTGACCGTCATGTGTGTGTGTGTGTGTTTTGCTGTTGGACTCAGTGTTTATATTTCTCTCCCTGCAGAAGCCGGCCAATCAGAAAGCCCCAACCAGGCCAGCGAATCAGATATCAAGGAGCAGCCGGAGAATGGTGAGGCTTCATCCATGCACACACACACACACACACACACACATGCGACCTGTGTGTGACCCTGGTGGGAGGCTGCGGTTTCACACTACGGCTGCACGATTCTTGATCAACTGAGAATGAGAGATTTTTTTCTTAGAACTGAGATCACGATTCTCTGACGATTTTCATAAATATTTATTCAAACAACAGACACTGAACATAAAAATGTCTCTCATGTCTTCTCTTACGTACACAACCTTTGAATAATTTCTATAATAACAATTTTGAACAATATGTTTTCTGGGAGAAAGAGGGAGCGCTTGTTTTCATGCAGGTGATGTCCCAGATCAAAATGCAGTACAGTTTTTATAACGATTAATAGTACAGCCTTATTTCTCACACACACACACACACACACACACACACACTTTAGTCTTCAGCTGTAGTTGTTTGTCTGAAGTCAGGGATGTGTGTGTGTGTGTGTGTCAGACCTTGACCCAGAGGTTCAGCTACGTGCCAGCAGACACACACACACACACACACACAGACGGTCCCAGCTGGTTCTGATTATCCTCGCAGGCAAACAGCAGCTTCCTGCTTCAGTGCTGCTCTTACTGTACCTGTTTGTGTGTCAGAGGGTCCACACAGCTCCCACAATGCACTCTGCTCATGTGGCTCCTCCCCCTCGTCCAGCAGACACGCAGTGCTGACCTGTTCCATGTGCTCTCTCCTCAGGTCACCTGGGCTTCCAGGACAGCTTTGTGACGCCTGGAGTTTTCACCGTGGCCGAGCTGGTTCGAGTCTCGCAGAGTGAGTCCCCCTTTCACTGAGCTCAGTCAGAGAGCAGCCGCTGGAAGCGGACGCTGCCTCTCATAACGAACACACACACACACACTGATCAGGCCGAGTCTCTCTGAGATGATGATGCTGCGTTCAGTGTCCAGCTGAGCTGCTCAGTAATCAAGCAGAAGAATCGGATCTGTTCTGTTTGGAGTAAACTTTATAGAGTCGATCAGCAGCGCGTCCCTGAACTCCTCTAATAAAGTGGAAACATCAGAGATGGGCGGGGCGATCGAGAGGCCACAGGGAGAGAGAGGGGAGGGGTCAGATGGACGAACGAAAGACAGAAAGGACAAGAGAGACGGGGGGGTGGGGGGGACGTGACCTTTAAAAAGTGCCGACATGCAGGAGAGAGAGAGAGAGAGAGAGAGTGACAGAGAGCGCAGTGGGATCTATAGAAGTCTGTCGATCGCCCACCGCTAACAATAGGCGATGTAAAGTGCCTGTCAGCACACACACAGGCCCCTGATCAAAGAGCCATCGATCACACACACACACACACACACTGATCCCTGCCTGATCAGATGGACGCCTGCACGCATGCAAACTCTCACACACACACACACACACACACACACTGTAAAACAGGACCTGTGTTTTCACCTCAAAGACATCACAGTACAGGAGCGCTGTGTGTGTGTGTGTGTGTGTGTGTGACTGAACAGACAGATAAGAAACATTTTCAAATTTTTAGTCACTGACTTCATTAGACCGCCTGTCCTCTGGAAACACTCACACTGTGTGTGTGTTACAGGAAGATTGAGACACACACACACACACACACACAGGCTGTGTAGGTGCAGCGTACTTTATTTTCATATAGCTTCAGCCATTCAGACACAAATGAATTCACAGTCTGTGTGTGTGCATTGTGTTGGTCAGCAGATTTACAGTGATGCAGCTCTGGAAGAATCACTTATGGATTAGAGTGCAGGAAAGTCCACTGTGTGTGTGTGTGTGTGTGTGTGTGTGTGTGTGTGTGTGTGTGTGTGTGTCACAGTGTGTGTGTCACAGTGTGTGTGTGTCACAGTGTGTGTGTGGAGGAACTCATTAGGAGTGTTTGGCCAGTCAGCCCTCTCACAGTTCACAGCAGTTAAGATTGGTAAACAAGCCCAC
>JAVQJX010042126.1:0-16604 GCA_036025115.1 Ambassis agassizii
TATTGATGAGTGACTAAATCATAAATGATGGATAGGTGATCCATTCTCTTAATTTAGTATTTCAAGTTATTTTCTCTCATTAAGAAAGACTCTTATTAGCAGAAAACAGTGTGATGATCAGCCTATACATGAGAACAGTTTCAATCCATAACAGGGTTATGTATTCAGACTATGTGCATGTTGTCATATTTATGTAATTGATTCAGTGCGGTTGTGAAGGTGACAGATAAGCACCGACATTGTTTGTCACCACGCATCTGACAAAGCAGAGTGTGTGCAAACACATGACATTCCAAGTGTAAAACACAGTAATACACTTTGACAGGCGCTGTGTGGTTTCATTTTGCAACCATATTAACAATAGTCACACCTTTAACAGTCACAGTGTTTTGACAAAAAAGAACACAGCTTCCAGCACTGAAAGGGTTGAGGAACAGCTTTTGAATTTAGCCTATCTCAGCAGTGTGAAATCACACTTTCATTGTGTGTTCGCACGTCTGTGTGTATGAGCGTGCATACTCACACACACATACACAGTATGTATGTGTGAGCACATTTCAAGAAGAAAAAGGAATAGCTAGGCTTTCTTTGGATAAACAATCTGAGGCAGCATCTCTTATGCTAATGTGTTAGCCTGCCCATTCCTCATTGAATTTACATTCTCTGTCCTCATGCTACTGATGCAACAGACGCCAGAGCTCCACCAGCTGCAACCAGAGCTGCACAGAGCTCAGCCTCACAAACAGACAACAACGAGTTACCCATCGGCTCTTTGTCTGAGCCTCCCCTGATACCCATGGGAAAATCTGACACACTTCCTGTTGCAACAGAGGTTCCCCCCCCTTCGCCATCCTCTCTGCCAAAGGAGCACAGAGTTTCCGTGACACCAGAGGAGTTCATGCCTTCAAGAACAGTCACTGAACACTCACATCTGTCTCACCTCACCCCAGAGGATCATTCAGTTGTTGATCATCATCACCACCAGCATAAAATCACAGACGAGTCAATCCAGCACCATCCACACACTCCCCATCACACAAACCTGGTTGAAAGTGAGGAAAAACAGATGAGCCATAGTGAGACAGGAGGTAAGACACACCCCTAGCTCTAGATGACAGTAGATGCAAAGTAGAGTAGAGCCTTGCATACAATAATCTAATTTATAATCAGGCTGCACTGTGTTTTTGGTGTTCTGCTAAAATGGGTAATTTTCAGGGATGTGAAAGTCGCTCTTACATAGAAGCTATCATCATTTTTATGTTGTCCAGCATCCAATCAAATGTCAGTGATGCTTAATCAATTTAGATAATGACAGTCTAATCTACTTAACATGAATGAGGGGCACTGGAAGAGTTCAGTGGACATCATCTTAGAGAGAGGATCATCAAGACAGGATCAGGACTATGGGGTATATTATGTCAGCAGCATTAATGTATGGAAGACATAAATAAAACAATCATGTGGTATTTGAGGTTAGTCCCTTCTTGTTTCGGTGTGGAGGGAGCAGATGAAGAGCTCCATCACTGTCACAGCATACGAAGCCCAACAGACTGTCACACACGGCCTTCTTTCAGTCATTGCGGAGCGAGCGGGATCCCCGGACACTCCAGCTGCCAATGTCTGATGTCAGACAGTTCAGGGCTGAGCTGATTGAGATTAATGCCAAGAATGGTTCGAATCAGTCCTCCCCCTAAGGCAGCACGGTTTACTGAGATTAAATGCATTTACGCTCACCGCTGTGATACATCAGCCTTTAACAACAGCAGTTCAGAATCCTGCTTTTCCACAAGAGAGCCTGCCTGTGTAGATCCGTGACAGATGTGTGAGAAGAGAGTGGGTCTAGTGAGGCCAGAGTCGGACACGAGTAGAGGTAGGCAGGGGTTACTTTGATGAGATGTAATGATGGCATGATGCCAGTTGTGTGAAATGGTCCAGGCTGCTGTGAGAACAGCTGCTGGCGTCCTGTCTCACTGGAGCCCCGGGGAGGGAGGGATGAAGGGGGAGTGAGTAGGCGGGAGATTGCCTGAAGGGGGAGTCACCGCGGGGGAGCAGGATGCTTGCAGGATGCCCCTCTCTGAAGAAGAAGAACAACTGGAGATGCACATTGCTGCACGAAAAACACCTCAAGGGGAAACACAGATGGAAGCGTGCGGGTGCATTCTCTAGCGGTCTGCTGATCATTAGTCCCTCAATGATGTGCATGGCGTGGTCGCTTCATGCGATTGGCTATCTGTGCTTTTAAACATGGGAAAGCATGTTTTGATTTATTGAACTGAAGTGCCTGTGTAAACTGAGAGGTGTAAGGAGGAGGAGGCGGGATCTATAAACTGAACTAGTTTCAGATCTTTTTACTTGCGTGCGCTGTAGCCCTAAAATCATGAAGCAAAGCATCCTGGGAACGACATAAAGCCCTCTGGGAAAGTGGAATATACAAAGAAAAAGCAAAAGGAGGAGAAAGAGTTGCGCAAGAGACAATTAAAAATGCAGTAAAAGTGGATTGTGTGTGTGTCTCCAGCAGCTATATTGATTTGAGATGTGACTGTAGCACCAGAGAGAACATTACATCTCAACATGGAGAAGCACAGTCATGTGGAAACGTCTGTAATATCCATCTATAGCTTCATATGAATATTCATATTCTACAGTAGGTAAATACACTAACAGAAATGAGAGGAGACATGGGCCGTCTTTCTTTTTTTATGAGGCAGAACAAAGTAGAACAAACTCGGAACATTTCATGACATTCAGATAAAAGAAAGTTCATGTCATTTCTTTCACACACGGAGTGAAAATAAAACGATGAAGGAGTTTCTCAAGCATCACAGCTTTTTCCCAAGCCCAGCGCTCAGGCCCCTGATGGGGCAATCCACTATCTGACAGAGAAAGACAGACAGAGAGAGAGAGAGAGAGAGAGAGAGAGGAAAAGGGAAAATGAGGTCTCAGAGGAAGGGAGGAGGAAGGCAGGCAATATCAGTAATCTTTACCCACTGCAGTCTAATTATAAAGTTCTTATTGTTCAGATGGCTGAGGAAAGAGCTTGTAAAATACCCCACAAGATGTCTGTGCATGTTATGTTTATGATGATTGTGGTGTGCCAGTCTCCCACAAGTCTGTGCACGAGACTCATGGACACAAAGCAACAAGTTCCTCTGAGCACGGGCAGGCGAGGGAGGAAGAGGAGGCAAAAGGAAGAATATCTGAACGGACAGGTATTTCTTTTAAATATAATAGGAGATTTATATACTGGGAGTTTACTTGAGTTGCAGTAAAAAATGTAGTAGATAAAACCTTTATTGTGACAGCTGACAGTGAAAACTAGGACCCTAAAACCTGGAGCACAAATGCATCTAAATTTATCTCTGTGGAGCGAAATCATAATTTTGGCACCAGTAAAAGCTGTCAGAAATTTGTGACTATACAGTAAAGAAGATGTCTTTTTTGTTTTTGCTTTTTGTGTAAATGGTGATTTGTGGTGTGTCAGACGCCCACAAGTCTGAGGAACACATTCACAAGGCTCATGGCCACAAAACCACAACATCACATGAACACAAAGAGAAGATGGAGGAGAAAGCAGTCGGCAAAGGTATCACTTGTGTGTGCACATAGTGGTTATAGTTAATCAAAAGACAAACTTAAATGTAGTTTCTTACACTATTTGTAATCCATGAGATGTGTTCAAATACAAAAAAAATTTAGAAGGCGAACATTTGTGGTTTTTCAGACCCACACGTGTCTCAAGAACACGCACATGACATTCACGGCCACCAGACAACCCCATCTGTGCACGGAGAGAGCCATGTTGAAAGGAAAGGTATTGCACCTTCAAGTCGTGGTGTTACTATAAAAACTAGTATGAAAATGTACACTTGTTAATAATGATTGTGGTGTGTCAGACCCCCATGCGTCGGAGGGACACTCACATGGCCATAAACCAGCAGCCGTTCATGCTGAGGAAAGTAAGGCGACGGCGCATGAAGAAAGTAAGGCGGAGATTAAAGGTGTCTCTTTGGCTGTATGGATAGTGTGTTAGGCTGATGAAAAAAATGTGGTGTTTCAGCATCCCACAAGTCTGTGGGGCATGCACATGAGATCCATGGGCACATACCTGCAGCTGTATCCGGGCACGAGGAGCATGCAGAAAGAAAAGGTATCCCTTTTTAAACATAATCAGCTGCAATGCTTCTGTAGTTTTAGTGTTTGGGTTTTTCCCTGCTGGCTTCTGCTGATGACAACTGTGGTGTGACAGATTCTCACATGTCAGAGGGACATGAAGCTCACAGCCACAAGACAACAGAAGAAATGCAAGGAGGACATAACAGAGAAGGTACACAGATAAATGCTAAAAAGCTGTACTTTTGCTGCTGCTGTGAGGCAGGACTCATGGCCTTTGGCGCCTGGGCTTTTTTCCCACTCCAATCTGCTGGTATGGAGGCTAATAGACATTGTAACAATTGTAGAGCAACTAATACATTAGCTGCAGCCTGAGTTGTGCATGTAGAGGTGACAAGTAGATCTGACTGATTTTCAGTGGTTACACTGGAGTTCAATTTGCTTATTATGTGGCGTTTCAGCTCCTCATGGTTCTGAGGCACACATACATGAAAATCATGGTCATTCAGTGACAAGCTCATCTGAGCATGGGAAGGCAAGGCAGGAGAAGGAGAATGAGACACATACTGAGGCAAAAGGTGTGTTGTCCTCATAGCTTGATAAAGCCGATCATAGTATGTGAGATGCATTAATATTTTATCAATTATTTTTTTAATAATGTAAGCCCACCACAAGTCAGAGGAGCATGTACATGAGACTCATGGTCACAAATCAAGTCCTGGACATGGGGAGCATGAGCATACAGCAACAGGTATTTTGTCATGCTTAAGTGGAACCCACACAACTCAATTTTGATGTTGAAATTTTCTCAAACTAAACTCTTTCTTTTTATAATCATTCAATGATGTGTTAGTCTCCCACAAGTCTGAGGAACATGCAACACATGGCCACTCATCTGAACACGGGCATGGTGAGCATACAGGAGAATGATTTTATATGTAGTGACAGCTTTTTATTATTATAGTCTGCAGTGAAAAAAAAAGTTCAACTGAACTGTATTTTAATCAGGCCAGCACAAGGCTGAGGAGACTCACGGCCACAAACTCTCATCTGAGCACAGACATGACGAACATGCAGGGACAGGTATCAGAACAAAACGATTGTACAGAAGTAAAAATAGGAAAAAGGAACAGGAAAAATAAAGCAAGATGTAGATCTCTGCTTGTTTTGTTCATTAAAATCTACTGTTTGTCAGGCCAACACGGGTCTGAAGGGCACGTAAATGGAGCTCATGGACACCAAACGTCATCTCAACATGGACAGGATGAGCATGCAGGGACAGGTATCTGTTTGTAGCACCAGTAGGTCATTCATCTAAAAAAAAAAAAATGCACCAGAAAACTGAACACAAAATCTGTACTTATTATAATGAGTCCTGCGGTTTGTTAGGACATCATCTGGTGAAGGAGCATGTACATGAGACTCATGGCCACACACACTCATCTGAGCATGGGCAGGACAAGCATACAGGGACAGGTATCCACTGAATAATTAAAACTGATAACAATGTACAGAATTAAACAAGTGATAAAGACTCCTTTGACTCATCAGGTCACCACAAGCCCGTAGAACAAGTACATGAAGTTCATGGCCACACGCCCTCATCTCAACATGGGCACAATGAGCATATGGCAACAGGTATATATTTATAGTGATAGTTATATTTCAATGAGGCCTTCCATGAATGGTAGAGCCTTCAAAAAAAGGAGAAAAATATCTATGTGCATGTTGTATACATGTTCGCCAGGCCTTCACAAGGTGGAGGAGGACGTACATAAAACACAAGGCCACAAAACTTCATCTCAACACGGACATGATGAGCATGCAGGGGGAGGTATCTGTGGAATATTCATCTGTTCTGACTAAAATATATAGGAAAATAACCCCTAAACTGGAAAAAAGGCACAAATGGTATCTAACCTTGTGTTGCATTAATGTTTATCAGGCCACCACATGTCTGAGCTGCATGTACAAGAGACTCATGCACACAAACCACCATCAGAGCATGGACATGATGAGCATGCAGGGACAGGTATATATGATTGTAGTGGAACAAATATCCTGTAGATATCCCCAAATGTAAACAGCAAAAAAAACTTTTAAATTGAAACATATCTACATGTTTGCTTGTTGTGTTAATGAGGCCATCACATGCCTGAGGGACACGAACACGGAACTCATGGCCACCAAACATCATCTGGACATGGCCATGATGCACATGCAGGGACAGGTATCTCTTCTAGAGTAGAAACGAGTAGTGGTACTCTAAACAAACTTTTAAAAGGCAGAAAGATGTACAATTCAAGAATAACTCTGCTTCATCAGGTCACCACAAGACAGAGGAGCATGCACATGAGAGTCATGGCCCACCAATCCCATCTAATCATGGTCATGATGAACATACACAAACAGGTACTCCATTGTAGTGGTAGTGTACATGTAGCAATAGAAATATGTTAAATATGATACTATGTGACAAATGTATTTTGTCAGGCCACCATAAGTCTGAAGTGCATGTACATGGTCATGGCCGCCAAGCTTCATCTGAGCATGGAAATGATGGGCACGCAGCAACAGGTATCTGCTGTAGTGGTAGTAACATCCTTAACGATAGGAATCTGTAGTAGATCAACAGAAAAAAAAGTCATAACAGCTGCTTTTTGTCAGGACACCACAAATCTGACGTGCACGCACATGAAACTCATGGTCACCAAACTTCACCTGAGCATGAGCATGATGGGCACGCAGCAACAGGTATCTGTTTGTAGTCATAGCGACACTGTGTAGTTTAACGGTAGTAATAGAAAGGTGCAGCAGAAAAACTAAATAAGCCCCAGTTAAAAAGCTACATATTAAAAAAAACACATTAGCATATTAACTGTGATTAATCAGGTCACCACGTGTCTGAGGCGCACGTACATGGTCATGGCCACCAAACTTCATCTGCGCACGGGCACGACGGGCATGCAGTGATAGGTATCTACCTGTAGTGGTTGTGATATCCTGTAGTGTAACTGCAACAATACAAATAGATCAATTTCAGAAACTGCTGTTTGTCAGGCCACCAGAAGTCTGATGCGCACGTACATGAAACTCATGGTCATGGTCACCAACAGCCATCTCAGCATGGGCATGATGGACACTCAGCAGCAGGTATCTGTCAATAGTGGTAGTGACATCCTGTAGTATTACTATAGCAATAGATAGATACAGTATAGTTATTTATGTGCATGCAAACTGTGATTTCGACAGGCCATGACAAGGTACACGAGAGCCATGGCCACAAAGTTTCATCTGAGCATGGGCATGACGAGCACACAGCAACAAGTATGTTTTGTAGCGGTAGCAACATCTCGTAATGTAACTGTGGCAATGCAGTCAATCAACTACTGTGCATGTTACTGCTGTTTATCAGGCCACCACAAGTCTAATGAGCATGTACATGAGTCTCATGGTCATGACCACCATAGTGCACCTGAGCACGGGCATGATGGGCACACAGCAGCAGGTAACATGAAAATATGCTCAACTAACACCACATGGTCTGCTACATACTGAATAAAATTGTTGTTGTGTAATGATTACTGCTGTTTATCAGGCCATCAAACGTCTGAGGTGCACATACATGAGTCTCATGGTCATGGCCACCAAACTTTATCTCAGCATGGGCATGATGGACACACAGCAACAGGTATCAGTTTGTAGTGATAGACATGTACTATAAACATAAACATCAACATGTTTGACAGCTGCTGTTTGTCAGGCCACCACAAGTCTGAAGTGCATGTACATGAGTCTCACGGTCACCATGGTCAAACTGCATCTGAACATGGACATAGTGGCCATACAGGAACAGGTATCTGACTGTAGTGGTAGCTATATCAAGTTAGGATGAAAGGAAAAAGGAAAAATGATGTCTACATGTTTGTTGTTGAATGATGGCTGCTGTTTGTCAGGCCACCACCAGCCTGATGTGCACGTACACGAGTCTCATGGTCATGGCCACCAAACCTCATCTGAACACGGACATGACGCGCACACAGCAGCAGGTATCCGTTTGTAGTGTAGCTATAGCAATGGAAATATGCAACATATCATCAATGATTCTACTGTCAGGCCACCACAAGTCTGATGTGCACGTGCACGGCCACCAAACCTCACTTGGACACGGCCATGGCGAGCACGCAGCCACAGGTATCTGTAGTGAAAGCTAAGTCAACTTTCAACACAGGATAAAGTGTGGAAAACTAAATTTCTGTTTGTTGTGTGGTTTGTCAGGCCATCACAAGCCTGTGGAGCATGTCCATGTGTCTCATGGCCACAAAGCTTCATCAGGACATGGGGAAGCTGAGCATACAGTGACCGGTAGACACTAAAATAAAGAAGAAACAACAATAATCACTACTTTGCTTGTTGTGTTTATATAAATGTGGGTTTTTTAGGCCACCACGGGGCTGCTGAACATGACAGTCATGGCCACAGAACGCCATCTGGGCACAGGGAGGCAGACAGAACAGCAGAGGGGAGAGGTATCAGCAAATACTTTTATATTCAGCTGCTGCAGAAGGCAGAGCTACAGATATATTTATGATAACTGTGGTCTTTCAGTGTCTCACCCATTTGAAGGACATGCACATGGGTCTCACGGCCACACAGCCTCATCTGGACACGAGCACGACAGCACAGGTATCAAAGACTGGCTTTAAAAACATTTCCTAGAAATGTTTCCTTCTGATATTGATGACAATTATTGTGTCAGTCTCCCACACACATGTGGGACACGCACATGGCCACACGTCCTCATCTGGGCACGGAGACCAAGGACACACAGAAAGGACAGGTAGATGTGGTGGTAGTGAGACATGTATCTCAATATTCAATTGAAATTTTAATGACAGTTGTTTCAGACCCTCACAGGTCTGTCGGACATGTTCACGAGGCGCATCATGGCCACACAACAACCTCTGAGCATGGGCATGAAAGACAAGGTATCAGTTAGTGCTGGTTTAGATACAGAGGAACAGAAACCTGAAACACATTTTGGACTTGAGGTGTTTTCTGTGTGTCTTCTTGCAGTCCACCACAGTTTGGAGAGTCACACATATGATACTCACAGCCATGCGGAGCAAGAGACCAGAATGAGTGAAAAGAGAGGTATTGTAGATGTACAGTAGAAATAAAACAGCACTGCGGCAGATAAAGTTTCCCTGTGTGAGTTAAACTTGGCAGCTGCAGTGAGAAATGGATCTAAATTTATCACTTCAACTGCATGATAGCCTGTCAGTCAACAGGAGCCATGAGGCTAAATCTTAATCTGTAGTGCCACATTTTTATCTAAGACAAAGAGAGAAGCTGAAAGCAAGAGAGAAGAAACAAGACAGGGGGAGGAGGAGAGGGTGAATGTGACACTGTAGAAGCTCCTGAGATAAACAGCGCTGTGTGAAGGATAATTTGATTTTACATACCCTCTTCTCTTTGGATATTGTTGACTTGTCTTGGTTGGCTGATAGTGTAGTGCTGTATCAATACACATTCTTACCTTCATTTGTAGTGCACCACGGTCATGGGTCCATTTTTGAGAAAGAGGATGAAGAGGAGAAAGGAAAAGGGAAAAAGAAAGGTAGAGATGCGGGAAATGTGTTGAGATCAATCTAATTCATTCATAACTGGTTGCACAGATTTATCAGGATGAGTCCAATATGGGACAGTTTCTCTAAAATCTGCAAATCTGTTCCATAAATCTGATGACATCATTGCACCATTTGTGCAGAACAGCAACTGCACAATAAAAAGAAAATGAATTTGAGTGATATCGTTATTTTATATCCAATTTTTTGTTGGCAGAAACTCTGATGTTATGAAAGCTCTGTTCCAAATCATTAAAACACTCCATCAAATCAGATTTCGCTTGAGAACTCAGTATAAGCAAGTCCTTCCTCTCATAAAATCCTGTGTCCAACCAGTTAAGAAGCGCTGCACTTAGGGTGATGATCCTGTCAGCTTTGTAGAACAAAGCAACCCCCTTCTTTAAAGTAGACTCTAGTGGGAATCCCTCTGTAGTGCAGGTACTGACCTTTAGGCCATAATGTGCTGCGGCTGTGTGATGGTGCGGAGCTGTAGCACACTGAATATTATGGAGACAAATCTTAAACAAAGATTCCTTCATCCCTTAAGGGCTCTTGAACCTCTTGATCTCAGGAGAGCCGCAGGCCAAACAGTTGTTTGGAATCATATACGATGATTTCAAAGGTAAGAGACCAACATGGTGTGAAGAAGCAGACAGGAGGCTCCAGCTGGATTTAATGTTTTAGGACAGTGGAAAACCTGTGGAAGAATTCCTGCCATTGTGTGTTTTGTTTTTCTCTCCTTCTCTTTGTGACTCTCTCGTGGTTCTGTTGTTTGCTTTATGTGCATGATCAAGGTAAGACTTTCTAAATACACATTACCTGCACTGACTTTTGTGTTTATTGATTGTTTTTTATTTTAAGAAATGATTCTTGTTAGCAAAACGTACCATTATTCCGCCAAACTCACCGATTCTTTCGAGCAGACAGTCCTCCCCGTCTCCCAATATAACTGTTAACAATTCACAATAAAGCAGCATCTTGACTTGTAACGTTAATTTGCCGAACAATGTCCCATTGCCTCTCTAGTCTGTGGAGTAATTGGCCATTTATATTTAATTAGGCAGTTCTTCCCCCACTGCTTTGCACGGTTCCCTTAGTGCTGAGAGAGGCACTTTACGGTGCTCCTCTCACTGGCTTCCTTTAAACCAGCTCATTAATATTTCAGCTGGCATCATCAACCAAACAATAATAAAATAATAATGTGACGGCTGATTAAACAGCTAAACTCCGACTTTTTAATGTGCATTTAAATGTGTATTTGCATAAACATGCCTGGTAAACGCCTCTTTAGAGGACAGTGATGCCTTGCAGCACACTATTGCAGCCAACTTCTAAAGCTTAATAAAACCTTAATTAGGTACCAGCCTCAGCCAAGATAATCATGGAGAGACTGTGGAGCAACATCCCAGCACCTCTCTCTGTATAAAGGTGATAGAAGCCTTTCATTTGTCCCTCCATGGACAGAAAAAAAAAAGTACACAATAGGTTTCTCCACAGCCTCGTTTTTGTTTTAGGGTGTGAAATTTGCAACAGGATTTAATTTATGAAGCATGTAGAGTAAAAGTCCTCACAGATACTTCATGAATTACAAAGAGAAATTTTAATTAAGAGCTCTAATTGTGCAACACTTTATGAAAGAGAATGAAAAACTATGTGGATGGAAAAACACAGCGGAAAGGGATGCTCCAGAAAATGGATCATTTTTACAGTGTTACAGTTACTGAGGTTAATTGATACAATAAAACAAGACGCAACCACATCAACAGTCAAAGATACACACGGATTGTTGTGACTTAATTACAAAATGACTTCAAATTTTAGAGAAAAAAAAGAGGTAGATATTCAACAATCTCCATTTTTATAACATTAATGAGCAACCCACTGCTGGTTGCAAGTGACTCAATCACAACTTTTTAGTTACACAAGGGAGTTTATCTATTTGGGCTGTGTTGAATTATTATTATTATCATTAGGCACAAATGACAAGTGTCAGACTGTCACAAGAGGCTCTAGAAGAGAAGCTGCTCGCTCTCTCTGCATACTGTATCACTCAGCCCCAGACATGTTATGATCTTCTATGATTCTTCTGTAATCTATAATCTACTCATCTGGTAATACAATTAAATTCCCAGGTCCAATTAACATGCCTGTACTCACACATCTGCACACAAGTAAACATGTCCACACACACACACACACACTCAGAGGATGGTGGAATTCCCATCAGTAATCAGTGCAGCACAGTGAAGCAGACTCAGCAAACCTGTGAGTGTAGTAATGGAGAGGGAGTGGTCTGTCTTTATTGAACCAATATAGACTGAGAAAGCAAAGTCATAAAACACACACAGGGTCATCCGTTTCTTCACCGACATCTCAAAGTGAAACTTTCAGACGTATCATTCATCACTTCCTGCTCTCATCCAATAATCCCGTCAAAATGTGGAATACTTTTTTCCGGTTTTCTTTATTTTACGTAAAACTCACCACTATTTTTTTGTTGTTCTTTTTCATCTTTCAGACTGTGAGTGCTTCGGCCACTCCAACCGCTGCAGCTACATCGACTACCTGAACATTGTCACATGCGTCAGCTGCAAGCACAACACCAGGGGCCAGAACTGCCAACACTGCAGACTGGGATACTTCCGCAACGCCACTGCTGAACTGGATGATGAGAACGTCTGCATCGGTCAGTCTGCTGGGAGAAGAGGGGAATATAGTGTGTGTGTGCAGTCGATGAAAATTAGCACGTCTAGGCTGTATTATTAGCCGCCTTTCCTGACATTTTTGTTGTGTTGTTTTGTATTCAAGCACACAGGATTTAAAAAGAGACAATCACAGGGAGATTAAAGTGCCGTTAGATTCTAGCCGGGTGTGTTTACATCCGCCTCTGAGGAGCACTGGAGAAAACACAGTCCTCAAAACGTTGGCGACAAAAAGTAATTACATAATGTTTCTGTTTTAATCGACATATATGAATGAAGGAGGAATTGTTCCTGCTTTCTTAGGTGACTTTTTGTTACAACATCAGTCCCAAAGTTGTGCTCGCATTTGAGATGCTGACACTTTAAAAATGTTTAAATAGGTTCAGAGAATCCCATTTGTTACTTACACACCTGTGATCTATAAATCTAAAATCACCACAACAACATGATGGCACCTGCTCTGTGATTTCCCCTTATACCAGCGCAAATAAAGAGTTCGGCTACGACGAAAAAAAGAACAACATCATCAGGCTGATGGTGGAGGATATATTATTCTAAAAAGTGGGTTGACAAATAAAGCCAAACACACAGCTCAGGAGTGTGTGGTGGAAGCACAGAGTTTGGGCAAAAACACTGTTGTTTCAGTCCAGATCTGATGCATGGTTTGGCTCCTGGCCTTCTTTGTTTCTGTGCTGACAATCTCAGGCCTCAATGACACCTGAAGGTGGTGCCATCAAGAGTTCCAAGCTATGTCTAAAAACAAACACTACCAGAAAACAGTATTATAGACTTTAAGCTTCCTGTGCCACAGAGATCCAAGCATCACGTTTGATTTTTGACTACAGCACATCCATCCATTTTCAGGGCGGAGTACACCTCAGATAGGTCATAAACTTATCTCAGGTGAAGGTTCTCAGTCATCCAGGTCATTTTCATTCAAAAAGAGTTGAAGCAAGGCATCTGGACTTGTAGAGTTTGGCTGTTTGCCAAACTATTTTAGAACTGATGAAGCTGCTTGGATGAGCAGCGAAACGTCTTCAACAAAAACTCTAGAAGTCCAGATGCCTTGCTTCAATTCTTTTTTAATTATCTCAGGCCTAACACAGAGACACCACCACTCACCCCTATGACCAATGCATTAAAGCAGAGTAAACCAAAAACCAGAACCCAGAAAAAAGGGGGAAAAAGCTGCAGTTAGCCAGCAGGTATGAACAAGGAACCTCCTTGCTGTGAGGTGGCAGGGCTAACAGTGCTAATCACTGCACCACGGTGCTGCCCACAAAACAATGAAATATTTTCCAGGTCAAAGACAGTGTTTAAAAAAGAACCATTATCATATTCAAGACACTAAAATAGATCATAGTAATACAGCAGCAATAAGAAGGTGCTCGAAATGGCTCAGTTTCTGCTGTTGGGTCATCAAAACTTTACAAGTGTTTATGGCCGCTGCTCGGCTGAAGGTGGGTGGACTACAGTATGAATTAAAGAATTCCTACATTAGTGATGTGAACACCCTCCAGCATGCTTGAAGCTGAATGTCAATACTCATACTCAATGTGCCAGAATACTGAGAAAAACAACGGAAACTAATCTTTTTTGACTATATTGTAACTGCACATCTTTAAACTTATACACTGTTTACAGAGCATTCACTCCTTTTTCTTTCTATTTTTACACTCAGCCTTATTAAGGGCATGTCCTAATAAGAGGTCACTCTGTTTGCATATCTGTGGAGCTAAAATCTGGTGTTGATTTGGATCCATCTGTAGGTGGACTGCAGGGGGTTGGAGGGTAAACTCGCCGCGGTCGGGGCACACACACAGGGCCAGGCCTTGGAGTCAGCACAAATAAGGCCCCATTAGCTTGTCTGCCAGCACACTGGCAACAGAAATCAGTTCACACAGGCAGTACTGGAGGAAGAAACCAAAACACATCCATGCACACATTTTACAACACATTCCCACACATACACAGGATTACCAACTGCACTGCTGCGGTTGGTTTTAATTCAGCCTCTTGCTTGCTTGTTTATGAACATTTGATCATACATTTTTTTTAATACATTTACTGAAGTGGATGTACAGCAAATTATGAAGGAGGCAACTGACAATGCAAACTGCGTCTCTGATCTACCAGCCAGTTTCTTCACATAGATCCATTCAGTGTAATAATGACAAGCAGTACTATGTTTAAAAAAAAAAAAAAACTCATATAACCGATTGTTATTCTTACACCACATTCAGCCGCAATTAAACATGAAATTTAACCGCCGGTGAAAATCAAACAGCTTGTGGCAATCCTGCTGCATTGCATTTCTTATGTAGTACAGTATGTATGTTTTAAGGGCTTTTAAATATTCTTTTCCTCACCAGAAAAATTCTAGCAGTTGAGCAAATATTATGGTCAGAGTAAGTTTTCCTGGTACTCTGTGATGTAAAGGTGATCTTTTCCTAAATGGCACAAATCCCATCTAACTAGGTGACATCTGATTCATCTCCTCTGTGTATGTGCACGTGCAGGCAAAGTAGAGAGATATACATGCCTGTACAGGGTCTAAAATTCTGGTCTGACGTACACAGTGCTGCAGAGGTTTAACATTAACCACAGTTTACTAAATACAAATGTAGCCATGTTTTGAACTCTAAATCAAATTCTATATTTATAAAAAAAAAAAAAAAAAAAGTCTCCCTCCTCCATCTCTCTCCTCTTCCATTCTTTCCACAGAGTGTAACTGCAACCAGATGGGCTCTGTTCATGACCGGTGTAACGGCACAGGTTTTTGTCAGTGTAAAGATGGCGCCACGGGGGCCAAATGTGACGACTGTCTTCCAGGATACTACTGGAAACAAGGCTGTTACTGTGAGTATACAGTCACTGATTTTGGGGCGGGTTGAAGAAGTGTTGCAGCCTTTCCAGGACCTTTGTGAGCGCGCCATCCACTTAGCTAGTGTAGCTCCCGATGTTTCCTTTACTCACAGGGGAATAGATCATGTAGCTCATTAGCAGCATCAGCTGCTTCTTTAATTGATGACCCTGTCACACCTTAACCCCATTACAGGGAATCGCCTTCCTCTGCCATCTACCATCGAGTCAGGATACATACTCTCCACCTACACGCATTAAACAGGCATGCATACGTTTTGACCGCGGGTGTATTCATTACAATAAAGGACACTGTGTAATAAACGGGAGTACAATTTGTTTTAGGTTTGACATCTTACTCCAACACAGCCAATTATCTGTGCTGTGATAAAAAAAAACTGTTAGCATGTGTAATTATTTTTTGTTATGGAGGCCTGATCCTCGGTTTTCTCTAACAACATTTTTTGGTCAAGTATCCAGTGCAGTGCTACCAGAACCACCTCTGTTTCATCTCCTAATGCCTTTTAATGATGCTGGTTGTTATTCCAATCATTTCTGACGGGCTGGAAACAACAGTTCTGACTTGACCCTGAGACAGTGCATGCTCAAGAAAAAACAGACAAAAAAAGGGCTGAAAAAACAAAAAAAGCAGGTGTTACCTGTTGTAGTCCCTGAGGCAAAGACTAGAGAATTTATCTTGCCTCTTTCCTTCCTCCTGATCTCTCTTCTACTTTGTTCTTTCTGTCCTGAATTCTTCTCCTCCTCCTGTATCTCTGTTTCCCATCATGCTTTCTCTAACACCGCCCCTTATCTTCCCACACCTGTCTTTCTCTTCGCCATACATCTTTCCTTTGTGCTCTTTACTCCCCCACTATCCTGTCATTCTGTCACTTTGCTGCACACTCTTTATTCCTAACTCCTCTCTTGTATTCTCCTTACCTCTGCACTTCCTTCTTTCTCCATCCTTCCCACTACCCCCCCACTCTGCCTCACCTTTGTCTCTGCTCGCAGCTAACGTTTGCGACGAGGAGATGCTCCTGTGCCAGAACGGAGGAACGTGTTACCAGAGCCAGAAGTGCATCTGTCCTCCAGAGTTTAAGGGAGTTCTGTGCCAACACTCCCGCTGTGAGGCGGGCAAGGACTGCAACGGCGCTTCTTCGCCGCACCTTTCCACGGCCACCCTGCTGCTCTGCACTCTGCTAAGCTACCTGCTGGCAACGTTATTGCCCCACTGAGCCCCGCGGGGGGGGGGGGGGGGGGGGGCGGGGGCGGGGGGGGGGGGGGGGGGGGGGGGGGGGGGGGG
>JAVQJX010042138.1:0-16544 GCA_036025115.1 Ambassis agassizii
AAATTCAATATTGTATAAACACCAAGTAATCTAGTCAAGAACCATAAAATCCAACAACATACAGTCCTTGGCGTCACTTTACACATGGTAAAAATAAATTAAGTCAGTATCCATATAAAATTGTTAAAGAATTGTTCAATTGATCCAAATAAGCACAAAATAAATCAATTAGTGATGCCTGTATCTAATATTACTGGTAATTTATAAATTTCTCCTCACTGTTTACAGTCTCTATTCTCTGATATAATCTTAACTAAAAATTCAGTCTTACCTGTTTTTCTGCTGCCTGCTGTGTGACTCCCTGCACTCAGTGCTGAAGACTGAAAGAGGTGGGCTGCTTCAGAGAGAGGTGTGGCTGTTTAATTGTTAATATCTTGTGTGACATCAGCGTCCCATGCAAATGGACAGTTTCCCCTCTTTTTGTGTTTCTTGCTGCATGAATAGAAAACAACTTGACAAATTGATAGCGGGAGAGGAAGTCAGACACGATGAGAGGCTCTGAAAAGAAAGAGGCAATTACTGGAAAGTCAACCACTTGTGCAAGTGTGGGCACACGTCTCCATTGTGCGCCACACTAAAAGCAGCTTGTTAAATACAGGGAGACACAAACACACCAGTTGAGACTTAACAAGGCCTTAATTGATCAGCTTAAACTCTGGCCCTAATTATCACATTCTCAGAGGGAAGAGCTAACGCGGTTGCTAGTGGCTTTAATTGACCTTTACAATTCAATAGCACGCCTTCCAAGTACAGAATTTTACATATCTATGGCAGCAGGTGGGTGGTGAGCTCTCTTTATCCAGATCTACAGAAAGAAAGTCAAATGAGTTTTATGTTTATTTGTTTTTTAGATTTTGCCTCTACACCCCAGTTTACATTACATGTGGTTCATTTTCAACATATATTTTCCCTCCTGTTGTTTTTAATCCTTAAACAACACATGGCAGTGCTACTATTACAGCACAACATACACCAGAAAGTTGGGTTAATTGCCATTTATTGATGGGATCAAGGATTTAAAAAAAATGCACAAACTGTACACTCTACTACAGTTGACTGACAGACAAAAACAAAAATAAATCCAAACCTAGAAGCAGCCCAACCAGTATGAAGAAAAATCTATATCTCTGGAATCAACATCCAGAATCAAAGGGATTGTTTTACCATGTACAGTGTCACCCCATCATAAAGCTACACTTTTTATATGATACATGACTTCAGAAAACCATTGTTTATTACACATACTGCCAACATGATACAAAAGTGGTTCAAAGAAGGTGCTGCAGGAGTGGCCTCTATTTATAGTGACACCACATGTGCTTCAGAGCAGAGGACTTCACAGCTAATCTACTAGTGTGTGTTCAACTTCAGCTCCAAATCAGAAAAATCTGTGGTAAGTTGTTTTCATTGTTTAACCCAGGCTTATCTCTGGTGACCTTTGTTCACATTGTATTCATTTATTTAAGTCACATCTACATCATAATATCTGCTGTGTGCTGCAGATTGTTGCTCTGTCAGTTCCTTCACATGTGGCATTTTCTCAGATTCCTGCATGCTGATAAAGTGTTTATCACTCATTCCCTGCAGCTGCAATGGCAGAACTTTGACCTCCTGTCAATAGTAGAGCTGCCTCTGCTCCTCCTCCTTGTCCAACAGAACCAATCAGAGAAAAAGTCTCTTTGACCCCTTTTTAAACTGAAGAAAACAGTGAGACGAGCCACACAGAAAGGTAAGTGGGACTATTAATTGAATAAACGAAACATTGGTGTGTGATACAATAATAATATTATTATTTTAACCTTATCATCATACTAATGTCATACTAAAAAAGATTTTTTTTTTAATTTATTAAAGCTGTGTGTCTTCTCTCTGGTCAGGTTTGTCACCATGAAGTGGGCCTGGGCTATGTTCAAAGCTCACCCATACATCAGTAATGTCTTGGGATACACAACACTGTTTGCCTCAGCTGACATCATACAGCAGAGTGTACTGAGAGCATCCACACCAGAGGAAGAAGCAGGCATTGACTGGTGTCAGACAGCCCGCGTGGCGACTGTTGGTTTCTGTTTCCATGCCAACTTCAACTATCACTGGCTCAGAGGGCTGGAGAGGATGCTGCCAGGAGGTGGAGTGAAGGCAGTGACAGGAAAGGTTGTGGTGGATCAGCTGGTTGCAGCTCCGCTCACCATCAGTGCCTTTTATATCGGTGAGTATGTGTGAGTGAGCTCTGCTGTTCTTCTTAAAGACCAATTTATCAATTTAATTTTTTTATTAATTTCCTGCTATGACAGCTGGTAATATGAGACAGGCTTTGTTTTAAATCAAATTATAATTAGAGGTATCATAATTGGAACCAGTGGACGGTTACCATGGTAACATGACTCACATCAATGGCTTGGACCATAAAAAAAACAAAGGCGTCTTAACCTAACCTTCACCTATGGAACTATACACATTTTTTTTATCAATAGGTTTAATGATTGATTTGCTCTGTTTTGAGGTTTAAGTTTACTAGAAAACAAAGAGGATCCATTTGAAGACTGGAGACAGAAATTCTGGACATCTTACAAGGTACAATATATTTTATGTTGATTGCGTGATGAACAGGATGGCTGCCTTTTCAAAATGCAGATATAAGTCTTTCTCAATATGTCTCTGTGTATCTGTAGACTGGAGTGGTGTTTTGGTCAACAATGCAGGTGAGGTACTCCTGTTGTTTCTGCTGCTGACACACCCAGTGAGTCAGAATAGTGCAAAGATGACAAACATTCATGACATATCCATTTCTTCTTCTTCTTCTCTTGAACCACCTCAGGCAGTGAACTTTACTTTTGTCCCTCCTGTGGCTCGGACAGCTTTTCTAGGAGGCATCGCACTGGCTTTCACAATCTACCTGTGTCACATGAAACAACAGCACAGCCACAAACTCCAATGAGGCCTTCTACTTTTGCCAAAGTAATAATATGAAGCTAATGTTTTCTAGGGCAAATAAAACACTAAGGAAACCAGAGAGGATTTCTGTGGAACCTTTTTGTTTGTTTAAACTTCTCTGTAAGACACAAAGCTGTTTGCTGCCGCACCAGGATCACTTTGCTGCTGTTGCCATACTTACATACACATTAAAATGTATTGTGTACATTATGTTTTTATTTACATAATGTGTCATTCACTTCCACAAATGGACGTCACATTATCACTCAAAAGTCATGTAAAAAAGTGGCATAAGTACTCACATCTACCATTAAGGGATTTTATTAAATATAAAACTAATCCACAAAGAACCACATGAGCCATCACCAGAGTCCACCTCGGATACCTTACAAACTCTGTAGCTATTATTAGTTCCCACATATAACTCCATTAAAGCCCAACTGAAACTGGCTGTGCACTCAGTCTTGATATTGGCATGTATGCTCTAAGAAAGTGTATGAGTATGGATTATTTTATGATAGGAGTTTTGGACAATAATGTGTATTAAATACTGTTCTTGTGATATATTTTTATATTCAATAAAACATGTGACTCAGCATTTTGTGGTTGAACTGTGGTGGAGCTAAAACTGCTTCACACACGTGAAAAATGAGGCTTTGGGTCAGTAAGAATCGGATGGAATTCCCCAAGAACATGGCTACAGGCAGTTTTGAGGGATAATGCAAAGCAGTATTACAAGCGATTAAACTTTGTGGCAGTTTTTAAAGTAGAACTAAAAGTACATTATTCTCTGTTCAGCACAACTGATGAATCCAAAGTAGCCAATAAATGATCAGAAAAACAGCAGCAGCGTACAGCCCCTGTGTTACTTATACACCGTATATAAAGGTTACAGCCTGTGTCTGCCGCTGGAGGCTCCACCTTTACGTCATCACAGCTGTTGGACTGCGGCCGACAGGAAGCAGCGTGCTCTCAACCAATCAGACGCCCGAGATTTCAGCACACGTCTTATCGCGAGACCTTCGCTCTTCCTTTTCCCTTTTCGCTCTGAGTCCAAGATGGTAGGTGCTGTTACCAGATTTTTATAAACACGATAGCCACAGTATCCACGGTCATCCTCTGAACTAAACTATCTTACATTCCTTATAAAACTGTTTATGCGTTTAGAACACCTTTCATATCGCCATCCTGCAAAAATTTCGTGTTGTTTGTCCCGAAACTTCATACTAGCTTAGGTTTGGAGCCGGTGCTCTATGGGCAGCCGCTGCAAGCCGTGAAATTGATCAGAAAGGGGAATTGGAAAGCGGAATATTGCCTACAATCATACACTACGTTTGTTTGTGTATATGCGTTTAAAACCATAAACTTAATTGTTTGGCCGTGGTTAACTGTGCTGTTTCTTTGGCGATAGCATTGGTGACAAGTTAGCTCAACGTGTGTACCCGGCTCTGCTACACGTAGCTGCCCAGGTCATGTGTAATATATTTTCACGTTTAACAGGAATTCATGTTCTCTCTGTTATTTGTTTGGACTGTATTGTTTGTAACTATTGTAAGAATAGCGAGGGAGGTAAATGCTATTAACGACATTGCAGTTCTGTGTTGAGGCTAATGAAGCTGCTAGGTGATGGATATTTCCTCAGTTAATTGTTGTGTATGTGTTCATTTTTCAAGGGAGTTGACATCAGACATAATAAGGACCGTAAGGTGCACAGGAAGGAGCCAAAGAGCCAGGATATCTACCTGAGGCTCCTGGTCAAGGTAAGCGATTGCACACCTTTATGTTTTGGGAGAGATGTAGTATTTCTGTCATTTGGATGTGAAATTTAAGTCTTTTAACTGTGTAATCCGAGTTACTCCTAATGATCCTGCTTTTTTCTTTTAGTTGTACAGGTTCCTGGCCCGCCGTACTAATGCTCCCTTCAACAAGGTCGTCCTGAGAAGGCTCTTCATGAGCAGGACCAACAGGCCTCCCATCTCCATCACCCGCCTGGTCAGTTATATTCACCCCTTCTGTTCATCACCGTTAAACCCTTCTTCTGCTTGTTCTTGTTTGTAATGTTATTTGATATGCAATATGCATTTGTGAATATTAATCTTTGTCAGTTGAATTATGTGATTTTTTTTCTGCCTGCATTCAGTTAAGAATTTGCTTTAATAACATTCCTAGCATTGTATGTCCTTTAAAAAATATACAGAATTTATACTGATCCTTTCGTGAAGCTGCCCCTAATTTTAGTGTATTAAGTCAGGTTAAGTTAGATTATTTTAGTCCATTGTCTCTTTTTACTTACTTGAAGTCAGATTGAATTGTTTCTCATCTGTGTAGCATGTCACATACTTAATTTACCTGTTAAGCTCTCCATAATCAGGAAAACTATGAAGTCATATTGACATGTATGATTCCTGTTTTCAGACATTAAACTTACGTTTTGTTTTGTTTTTTTTTGTAATGTAGATCCGTAAGATGAAGCTGCCTGGCCGTGACAACAGAATCGCTGTTGTTGTGGGAACAGTCACTGATGATGTCAGGATTCAGGATATCCCCAAGCTCAAGGTAAGCCTTTTATAGCAAATCTCACCATGAGTGTTTCAATACCAAAAAGTTACGTTTTTGGTACTTTAGAGCTGAAAAGGTAAAATCCTGTTTGCTGTCCCACAGATCTGTGCTCTGAGGGTAACCGATGGTGCCCGCAGAAGGATCCTGAAGGCAGGAGGACAGGTGATGACCTTTGATCAGCTGGCTTTGGCTTCACCCAAAGGACATGGCACTGTGCTGCTGTCAGGTAAGTAGTTATGATTATCTGTATTTTCCCCTGGTTTTGTGTTTACCAGAAAATGTACTGCTGATCACTAATCCACAATGGTACAACTATGCATATTATAGAAAATTATCCATCAGTGTTCAGCATAAAAGGATTTTTCGTTTTATGTGAAGTAATATTGCTGCAGAGCAAAGCATTGTTGGATGGGAACTAGTGTTTTAAATCGGTACATTAGAATACTGATTCACTTGGGCAGTAAGCTTATCTTGGGGCCAAAGCACAGGGCCAGTGATCTTCAAATGATTCACTTACAAAAGATTTATATACCTCTCTTTAGGTTCAGTGTATGTGCAAAGATGTATGTAGCATTTGTCTTGCTTTTTTCTTTTTTTTTTTTTTAAATCTGTAACCTTTTTCCCTAGGACCCCGCAAAGCCAGAGAGGTGTACAGGCACTTTGGAAAGGCTCCTGGAACCCCTCACAGCCACACCAAGTATGTGTACAGTTAATGTGTTTGTCCTGTTGTGAAAATATTTTTTACCTTGGGCTGTGCTGATAGTTAGTACTGGGGTTTTGTTATTTTTAAATGGTTTAATGTCTGGTTACATTGCAGACTAGAATTGATGCAGTCAATTCATAGCCAGCTCTCTTGGGCTACAGCCATGTTCATTTTTTTGACCATTTACTACTTTGGCATTATCAGACCCCTAAAGTAAGGAAATGCTGACTCTGTTATAGCAGCTATATTTAAATCTAGGAAAAAAGAGGGGACAAAGGGAAAATTTAAGATATTAATCTGACTCCAATGATTCTTTATTTGACTCTATACTGCTTGCTTGGTCTTCATGGCACAGCTATGAGCTTGTATCAGGATTGAGGGTTTGTTGGTACACCATTGAAGTATGCCAGAAAATAATGGATAATGATTATAATGGGATTAGAAATGTCAGGCGGCTGTTGTTTGGCAGTAGCAATAATTTGTTAGTGCTAAATGTGCCAGTAAACGGTACAATAGTCAATCCCTTGTTATTCTGACCCGTTCTGATGAGTAAAATCTGAGGTCTTGGAAGACACAAGGAGAAATCTTTTAAGGTGCTCTATCACTGTCAGATACTTGCGCTGTTGTAAAGCACAGGATGATGTAAATATCTTGACATAAAAGGTGTCATTCAAATGTCTTATAAGTTTGAAAATGATTGCACTTTCACTGAACTAAAACAGTCTAAAGGTTTTTGATGTTTTGTTAATGTTGTGTGTGTGCTGTTGTAATGTTATATTTAAAATGAACTTTTTTTTGTCTTCTCTTCCAGGCCCTATGTCCGCTCCAAGGGCAGAAAGTTCGAGAGAGCCCGTGGTCGCAGAGCCAGCTGTGGCTACAAGAACTAGTCTGTGTCTTTGTTTTCCATGCAGTCTGATGCAAATAAAAGATTGGCTGTACAAATGAGTTGTCTTTAGTGTTTTGTTGGATTCCTCGCTCACCCTTTCAGTTCCATCTTTCACTGACATTAACGTTGTTAATGGGCTGTAACTTTATTTTAAGCAGACAAAGGCTTGCTGATTAAAATCCTTAAGTCTAACAACTTATCTAGTCGTTTGCAGTACACACTGAGACCTTAATGTAAATGTTAGACGAATCCTTTGATCGGCATTTATCAGTTGATGGATAACAAACGCCTTGGCCAGGAAGAGGTGGTCCGTCAATGATTGGAGAATGTCGGTGGGTGTTGCAATGTTTTCCTTCTCGTCATTGGATTTCCTGTCCGCCGCTCAAAGCTGCAGCTGCTTCGTCTCCTGGCGCTTCCTGCACCGAGCCGCAGCTTTCACAGCAAGCGACTGGCCGGAGACAAGATGAGGTAAGATAGTGGTTTGCGGTGTTGTTTCCAAGTTTGCTGTTACAGATCATGTAAAGTTTAATAAACGAAATTATCCATGTTCGTTTTAATGAAATAGCATCACTACGCGCGCTAGCTAACATTACCATTTATTCTCTGCGCTAACTTGGGTATCTCATTAAACAATACGACAAAAGCACGTTAATATGCCGACCAGTGCTTTTCGACATGCTTGTAATGTTTACAACTAATGTTAATATGAATTTTGAACGTGGTTAGTTAGCTTGAACTTAGCTACACGTCAGCTAGCAGGCAGCTAACGGCTGCTTGTCAGGCAGCGGTTTACTGTCACGAGCTAACGTTACTGTATAACGCTTGATGGCACCTGTATTAAGCATACAAGACTCATCTGCTGCAATTATGAATCTACAAACGTGTTTATGCTACTTGACAGTCACATCAAAGGCTGAAAGGTGAATCAAAACGACCCGTGTTGTGATTGTGACCGTGCTGTTTGACTATTTAATAAGTTAGCCGGCTAACAGCCTGTCAAAACTGCTGGCTAGCGATGGGTGGGAAACATCGCTCAAAGTTACACGGCGAGACCCTTTTATCTACAGCTTTTATCTCATTTGTATCATTTAAGACAATCTGTTGCAGTACACGCTTACGTAGATATGCTTGACTTCAAAGAATACCCCAGCCAGAAGTTGACCAAAAATACCCCAAAGTCGGCGAACACAAGCCTCATTGTGTGGTGGACAGTTTTAGCCTGCGCATATTATTATTTCTGGCTGTCCCCGCCCTGCATTTCAAGGACGTAAGGTGCAACAATGGGCATCAGTGAGACCCTTTTCTCTGTGTATTTTATCAGGGCAGGACATCAGCCAAGTATTGATTTTGTCTGCACCACAGCTTGCATAATGTTTCCTGTCTGTTATAAACTTGAAAGATGAGACCACTTTATTAATTTAGGGTTTATCAAAGTCCCACATTTATAGTCTAGTCATTGAACTTTGATTTATCAAAGCTACATGGTCTGAGTCCTGCTGACCTGACACTTTAACATTACTGTATCAGCCTGATAACAATGTCAGAAATTATGTAACTGGTCCCAGTTGTTTGGTAAGAGTCCTTTAATTCATTAAACTTTAAAATGTTTTTGGGAAACTTTAAGACAGTTAAATACTAAAGCACGTTGCAAAACCGCTAAATCCAGTACCAGTTAGGTCAACAATTTGCAAAATCTCTAAACATGATTTAAATTGTGAAAGAGACACTGTGTCCCCAAATCCTTTTAGCAAAGTTCTGAATGTGAAAATACCAGTGAACTGTGGTCACTCTCATGCAACCTTTCATCCAAAATAATTTGGCATCTCAGCAACGCTGTTGAGGATGTGTGAGTCTGAGTCAGCATAGACAGACAGACCTATGGTCAAGGGGCATGATGGGTCAGGTATTGCTTCACCCTGTAACTGTAATCTCCTTTTATCATCACTCCTCCATACAGTTGTGATAAATGTGATAAGGGTTCTTTTTATTTGAATAGTAAACTTCAGATTACTCTTAATAGCAATTCTTAAACAATCCCTAATATTTCTTTTTAAGGAATAGCTCTACCATTAAAGTCCTGTTGTTTTCCTTTCTTTTAAAATTGACTGTTGTCCTGATGCAGGAACAGAGACCTATGGGAGGGGACGTGAGGATTACCTCAAGGACATTAAGATGACATAACCTAAGGACCCACCTGGAACTGTCTCCTTGTTTGTCTTTTGTGTTTTGTTTTTTTGTTTGTTTTTTTGTTTCTTGCTGCTTTTGTTTTATCCATGTCTTACCTGGTGTCGCTCCCCCTCACGTGAAGGAGTTTATGCTTGGATGAAACTCACACTACTATTAAGAGGATTGGCCCAGTCATTCCTCTTGTGTCTCTTTAATACATCACTAAGATTCCACATAGGAGAAGACGTATCAAAGGTCTTGAAAAAGCTCCACTTATCATATCTTCGTGGCATTCGGGCAGCACCCACCGTGCAACTTTACTTGTGCAGTAATTTAATTTGATTGCTGTGGCCTCCTTGTGGGAACAAGGTGTGTTTGCTTTTTGTCTTATCCATTCTTAATGCATATGTCTTTGTATGCAACCAGAAGTTTTGTCTATTTTTGTAATTATTTGAAGATGCATTAAGTAGCTGCTCAGCTGCCTTATATTGCTACCACACTAGGCGGCTTTAAGTTGCAATGTAAATGTATTTTTTTTTATACTTATGCAATCTCTGTGAAGAACACATTGTTTAAATGACAGCTTTTCATTTTAAGTCCTGTTGTCTTTTGATATATGTGAGGATTGTCTACCTACTTTTAAACTGGCAGCACATCGTAGAAGCTGACATCTCTTCAGATCAAACTATGATGGGAGCTTTCTAACTGTGACAGAATGACTATGTTTTTAGCAGCTCCCATCTTCACTGGATAAATACTCTGAATGGAAGACACAGTCAACTGGAAAAAGTTTTTTCTTTTTTAAATGAAGACATATCTGAAATGAACATTTTTGTGACATTGTCTCTCGAGTTGAAGCACTGAAGGGGAAGAATGATTTTGAAGAAACTTCAGGGATAAAGTTCTCAGACTGACTTTCAGACTCTTGAAGAGCTGCCAGATTTAGCTTCAAGAATCTCACTAAAGAAAATTTTATCCTGAAGCTCGATTGAAAAACTTGAGAGGTCAGAATGCGATCACCAGAACCGTCCCCGCCTTTTCCATCAGAAGCCCTCCTTCATGGTCAGTTTGCAAGTTGGGGGACAGGCAGTAACAGCAACAATAACAGCTGCCCCAACAGCCCTGGTGGTCCAGGAGGGGTCTCCCCTGCTGCCTCTCCAACTCCGGCTCCGGCATCCAATTATGCCCTGACCCTCACACACACACACATACATATTCAGCGCCTGTCACCACGGCCAGGAAAGGAGGCCCGTCTCCTGCTGCCTTTATCGGAGTTGGTGGGGTGCAGCTGCCCTCGTTCCCCTGCTCCTCCGCTGCTGGTGCTATATTGGTACCCCCCAGGAAAACGGCGGAAAGGGGTGTCTCGGCGGCGGCAAGTGAGGGCCTATCTGGCAGAAAGCAGACCTGAAGCTGAGAGGTGGTCAGTTGCTGTGCAATGTCTACTCAGAGATGTGACCGTCACTGCTGACACAGGTGAGTGTGTGTTTACACTGAGTTTTGTTTGTCCAGTGTGAGGAACATGTCATGTTTTTTACAAAACCATTTTCTTAACCTCAGACTTTACTCTGGTTTTACTAAGGGACCGTGATTATTGCTAATTGTTGAATTGGTTGAATTAATTAGAACGACAGGAGTTGTGGCATACCATATTCAACGTTTACATTTGTCTCCATGAAGAAGTGTTGAATTCCTGTTGTTGACTTCAGAAAGCTACACAATGTCGCCTCATTCCAGTCTGATGTATGCCTACTTTGTAAAGGCTTGCTAAGTATAGCTTAATGTTACAGTGACCAGGGCCTTTCTGTATGTACAGGACACACATTGTCCCAACAAAGGATTAACATAGATACATATTACAAAGTAATCTGCATGTTTATCCATTTTTTGTTTCTTTTTCTTCTTGAGTTTGTCTAAAACTTAACATTTTATTTCTTTCTCCTTATCTGTCCTGCACACATGGTCTGTATCATTCATTGTCAAATGTAGAGACAGAGGGTGGGACTTCTTCAGCTTGCCACCCATTCCCATCATCTGTATACCACAGCCTTGGTTATCCATAGATAGCAATGCTCCCTTGAGTGTTAATTTTCTTTGTTTACCCTTTTTCTCACCATTGTCTTACCCACCTAATGAACATCTTCCATCTTTTGTTCCTCCCTTTTCCTCTTAGAATATTTGCTGTATTCAGTCTCTCAGTCACGCCTCTGTCTCCTTCCCTCCACTTTTGATAAAGCTGTCAATCAGTTGTTTTGATCAGTTCCTTGTCTGCTTTGGCATAATTCACAAGTGACTCAGCATTCATAAAGCACTTCCTAGTGACGTTGATGCTCATGAGTTGTGGTGAGCTGGGTTTCCTGATTTGCTATGGCTTAGTTTGTTGTATAATACAGGATTACCGTAGAGTATAGCCCTCTCATCTACTTCTTTGCACTATTGATATCCATTTAAATCATAACATGTCTTAGACTGAGTTTGATTCAAGAAGAGATTCATGTTTTGTTTACTTCCTGTGTTCAGAATGCAACATGTGCCCTTTACCATGTATCTTAACTTAAATGGTTAACAGACATGGTTATGTATGATGACCTTGTGAGATGTGACTTAGACCTGGTGTAGTGACACTCTGCTAATGAGGCTCCAATGGTTGAATGCACTCAAAGTCCAGAGTTGGGCAACACTGTAATAATGGCTTAGCTTGCGTCCCAGCTGGCTGGTTTGCAGTGATCCTCTTGTTTTTTGCCTGGACACAAACTACCCAGGTCATGGTTTATTCATGCTGTCCCTTCCTTTTTATACAGAATTTTCAAGAAGTCTGCTACCTCGTCCCAGGCGACTACTGTTATTGGTCAATCCCTTCAGTGGAAGGGGCCAGGCAATGCAGTGGTGTCAGACCCACATTCTGCCAATGGTCAGAGAGGCTAACATCAGCTATAACTTGATTCAGACAGGTAACTCTCCACTGTCAAATTATTAGCTAATTATTTACATAAGTCATGCAGCCATTTCAGACATTAACATAATAACATCTCTCAGAACGTCAGAACCATGCCAGAGAGCTCATCAGAGAGATCTCACTCCCAGAGTGGGACGGCATCATCATTGTGTCTGGGGATGGCCTGCTACACGAGGTGAGGAGCTTGTTGCAGAGCTGAGCAGACGTGATGTGGGGGCTGTAAAGGGTATACGAGTACACTTGTGTCTGGTGAAGTGACTGAATTTCTTAATCTCCTGTGTTGTGTTCTTGTAGGTAATTAATGGGCTGATGGAGCGCCCAGACTGGGAACAAGCAATAAAAACACCTGTCGGCATTCTGCCCTGTGGCTCTGGGAATGCACTGGCCGGCTCCATCAACCACCACGCAGGGTGAGTCAGTGTCTTTGTTCTAGCTCAACGTATACGTACTGTGGAACAAATCTAGAAGAACTCTTCACATCATTCTACTTTTTCACACTTTGTTGCCAGTTTAGATTGTGTTGATAACTGCTGTTGTTTATTATTATACACAGTTAAATGTTTAAAAATACAAATGAACATGTTTTAAGGCAGTAAACACTATACAAATATATCACACATTTGACATGACAGGACTCCGCGGGACTAATAGTATAGCTTCTAATAATACACTTATGTAAATTATAAATTAATAAATAATAAACTGTTCACATAGATTAGTTCCAAACTAACCACTTACAACCCCTGGCAAAAAGTATGGAATCACCAGTCTTGGAAGAGCACTCATGCAGAATTTTTGTTGTGTAACAAAATCAGAAGACAAACTCTAGTTATTTCAAATGGCAACTTTCTGGCTTTAAGAAACAATAAAAGAAACAACGAAAAAACATTGTTGTAATCACAAAAGGTTACTTTTACTGACCAAGCACAGGGAAACAAATATGGAATCACTCAATTCTGAGGAAAAAAATATTCTGATTTTGTTCTACACAACAAAACAACTGCATAAGTGCTCTTCCAAGACTGGTGATTCCATACTTTTTGCCAGGGGTTGTATTTTCCTTAAGCCTCTGAATAATAATAACCCCCAGCCACAATAGTTGGACCTGTATTTTGTATGGTTCAAATCTAAGTCTAAATTTGTAATAATTAATCAAAATCACTTTATTTGCGAATTGCGAAATTTACAAGTTGGCCATATAATGTGTGCTCTCTCACAAGTAACCAGGATTGTGCTGTTTACATAGAAGTGAGGGACTTGATATTACAGTGAAAAACGTCTACAAAGAGATATCTCTGATTAATTTATTGATCTGTGGTTTGTACAATTCTTCTTTATATTCACTGACAGGGGGTGTTTGTCGTCTTGTATGTCTCCCTCAGGTATGATATGTGCCTTCGAGAGCCCCTCTTACTGAACTGCTGCTTTTTGCTCTGTCGAGGCGGTGTCCGACCCATGGACCTGGTGTCTGTGACAACCAGCCCTGCTCCGTCTAACAACAGCCGTGCTGCAGCACCCAGGAGACTGTTTTCTTTCCTCTCTGTTGCCTGGGGCTTTGTGTCTGATGTGGACATTGAGAGCGAGAGGTGAGCACTTTGAAATGCTGTTTGTTCATTACAGTGTAACTAATTGCTTATGCATCATGGGAGAGACACTTAATTCACAAATTATAGCTTTGCTTCTTTTCTTACTACAGATATCGTGGCCTGGGTTCAGCTCGCTTCACCTTGGGCACTTTAGTGCGCATAGCCTCTCTTCGATCCTACAAGGGTCGCCTTTCCTATCTGCCTCCCTCCATCGTCACCTCATCACCGGATGCCACACCTCCTCCACCAAGGAGACCCCTCTCTCGTAGTATCACAGAAGGTTTGGAGGGTTTCTGCCGAACACCTATTCATCGCACCTGCTCTGACATGGGCATCAGTGAACAGCGGAGCCTGCGCAGGGGTGAGGGAGAGAGAGAAAAAGAGGAGAGACAGAGAGAGAGGGAGAGAAGAAGGGAGAGAGCCAGGGGAGGGGGAAGTGGTGTGGTAAGGGCGAGCAGTCTGGCAGAAGACAGAGAAAGGGAGAGAGAGGGGGAGATGGAGGCTGAAGAGAGTAAGACAGGGACGTGTTCCGAGAGGTCAGGGACTAGTTCAAAATCAAATGAAAGGGATGAATTCAATATGCAGAGGGAAGAAAGGCTGGGGAGGATCAAGGATGAAAAGGAAGATGAGGGAACTGTAGAGCAAGACTCTGGTGAGCTGGAGGAGGAGAATAGGTCGAAGGACGGGGATGGCAGTGGTGGTTCTGTAGAAGGGGAAGGAGCATTGCATGCAAGAGAACTGGGTGAGAGCCATGGTGTAGACATGGGGCGAGAGGCAGATGAAGAGGGATGTATCACTTACCCAGACAGCCTTCAGGAAGCCAGGAAGTCACTAAGGAAGAATTCAGCCCCTTCCAGTCAGATAGCCAACACTCTCTTCAGCCAGCCTCTCAGCCAGGAGGGAGATGTAGATTCTGGCACTTCATATGGCATGGAGGACATGGATCTAAATGGAACCTACTACCAGAAAGAACCTTATCCCCTGGATGTTGCTCGTGAGCGATCTCTCACCATCTCCTCGCCCTTTCGTCATTCTCCCTTTTCTTACAAGCCCAAGACCCTGGACCAAAACCAAAATGCCTCCCGGCCAAGGCCACTGTCACTCCTGCAGCACTCCCATTCTAATTCCCTCCCACCTAAACTTCCCTCCCTTTCCCTGTCTCTGTCTCCTACACCCCCCTCTTCCCCTTCTTGTGCCTCTCCACACTCATCATCCTACCTCGCCCCCCGTCCCAACACCCCAAACTCCACATCACCCTCACCATCTTTACGCACACCGTCCTCGTCTTTTAATTTTGATATTGCTGAACCAGCAGGACCTTTCAAGAACCGTCCATTTGTTTCACTGCCTTTAAATCTACCAAGAGATGACTTGCTACCCCCCCTTGACCAACCTCTTCCCACCAGAGACTGGGTCACCATCGAAGGAGACTTTGTCCTGGTCCTGGCCCTTTATCAGACCCACCTTGGGGCTGACCTCCATGCTGCACCCCAGGCCAGGTTTGACGATGGGCTGATCCACTTGACCTTTGTGCGGGCAGGGATCTCCAGAGCAACTCTACTGAGACTGTTCTTTGCTATGGAAAGAGGAACCCACCACTCCGTCAGCTCACCATATGTGAGCCATGTTACCTGCAGGGCCTTCAGACTGCAACCTCTGTCTACACGAGGAACACTCACGGTGGATGGAGAACTTGTACCATATGGGCCGCTTCAAGCACAGGTCAGACTAATGCAACTGAACATATGCTTTGGCTGCTTTAAATTAGTTTACCTCCACACACACTGCTCAGAAACAACAACATGCCCAGCTGTTCCACAACATACACAACACACAGAACATTTAGATGCATTGAAGGCACAGCAGTTCCACTTTAAATACCGAAGGGACTGATTTATACTAGCTAGCTTTAAATGTTTTTAATGGACTCAGTCTAATTTGCAGATTTACTGTATGTTTTAACAGTACTTAAGTGTTGTTGTAGTGTTCAGGTCATTGTGACTTGTATCATTAGTAATCTTTTTTCACATCTCTCCACATTTCACAGGTTCATCCTTCCATGGGCCGTCTCATTGTTGGAGATTCTGGAGTGAAGATTACTAGATTCTAATCAGGGATTGGTTGAATTGATTGACATATCAGCACTCTACTGAATTACATAATCTCTGTTGCCATCTACAATCTGCAAGGGTATGTGAGAGACTTAAAATAGCCTGGATTGCAGAAACTGCTTTTCCAGGGATTAATGAAAGGGATAACCCACGAGCCACGCATCATTGGAGCACGACTGCAGAGATTAATAGTAAATTTGAAAATGGATGAAAAATGCGCCTCATTGCACAGCTGTTGGATTACGCCCAGCGTACCCGGAGAAGCATGAAAACTGCACAGCCAGGGATAATAAGAGGGAAGAACAATCGAATGTTTATGAGGATTTTTGTGCAGATAGTGCATGTGTTGGATGTATACATAGTAGTATGCATGCGAAGAGAAGCACTACCTGATGTTTGCCTTAGATTAAAATGGAGAGAATCAGATTACATGCAAAGAAAACACTTCAACAGGAAAAGCCAGAAAATGATATTAACATTTACTCTGGCCTATACCCCATGAAACTTTATATCTAAATAGTCATCATCTAAACATCCAAAACTTTGCCCCTGAGAGGAATGCCTTATCTGACACTGTACAGTGCAGTTGTAACATTGCCCTTTCTATCTTACGCAAGGAACCTAAATCTTCTTAATCTCTGTCTACCTG
>JAVQJX010042166.1:0-15999 GCA_036025115.1 Ambassis agassizii
TTTTTGGGTGTTGGGGATCCATTGTGGGATGGTGTGGTTATTTGAGGTCACGCGCCACCCCGAACAATTAAACCCCCCCCCCCCCCCCCCAACGACCCCCTTCTTCTGTCTGGCTCTTCACCCCGATAACTCCTTGTCAAGACAGGCGTTTTTTGTGTGAGCATGTCACAGACCAGGAGGAGCGCGTACACCAGGGTGAGTGTACAAAGTGTGTATACATCCCAGACTGTGGTGTTGTAAAGTGAACTCCTAATCAGTGCGCCATTGTTTGATTAGTTTCACTCTGTCATCGCATTCTGCCCTCAATAGGAGGGTTTCTAATCCATTTCGGCGCTGCATTCCTCCCTGTCTGAATCGTCTCCTCTTTGTTTGGCTTCCCCTCTGGGTTTGATGTTGTGAGTGTATGATAGTGGATGATAGATAGATGACAAGCAGGTAAATGGGCTCATCAGGCTTTTTTTTTTTTTGTAAATTATTATTATGAGCAGACATGCAGTCCCTAAAAGACTTCCTGTTTGCCATCCGTCTCTGAGTCAAGCAGCTTTCCTGTCACTGGGAGGGATGACATCAGTCTGACATGTTTGCTTTTCATCCTTCAGATGAAAGAGTAGTTCTTTTGAAATATCAGCATCATCTTGTTTTAACGCTGTGGTCCATTGTGTGAGGTTTGCGCGTGTTGTAAGAGTAGACTTGCACTAAATAATTCAGCACAAACTACTCGGGTCTCCTGCCTCCCTAACACATGGGTCGGATCCAGTGAGTGTTTCGTTATGTTTGTGTAAAGAAGCGAACCTCAGGAGGATGACAGGTGAACCGCTGCCTCAAGCGAAGATTTCTGCATCTGATGGGCTTTAAATAGAAGATGAATAAAGGCTCTCTGGAAGCAGCTCCTCTTTAGTATTCCCATGTTGGTCATGAATTATAAGCTCGGGTTTTTACATATTTAACTGCTGCCCCACATAACTGCATATAAACTCTGAAGTGGTGCTCTGCAATTGATTAGTAATGTCTGACAGGCAGTTCTTGTGGTTATATTACACATCTATGATAAGAAAAAAGAAGCTACTTTTGACTTTGCTTTTGTTTTAAAGCCCTGATGGGCGTCTGACTGTTTAAGACATGAAGGTATGCCAGTTAAACCAGATGTTCTTTACGCAATGATGCATAGTTTACTTACTTCATACATATGTTATTTATTGTCCCTTAAGGAGTGGCTGGTATCGTCAGATTTTAGAGCATATTTCTGCATAAAAAAATGATGCTTTAGTGAGGGAGTCACCATGTTTTTTCCTGTGTGAAGTTGTCGGTCCTTTTGTGTTGTCGTCCTCTTTGACTGTTTGTCAAGTGTTTTCTCACCTGCAGAAAAAAAGCAATGTGGTAATCACTACAGAACTGCAGTCAAAAAAATAGCTCATATGAAATAGAGCATGTATGGATGTTTACTAAAAGTTTTATTACCTTGTTACACAATTGGAGCCCTTTTACTCACTTTAATAGACGAGGGTTGGGTGTTTGTTAAACTTTACATTAAACAGCAGCACACAGTATGTTTACTGTAAGCTGAAGGAGAGTCGTTCTCACACAGAGTAATAATATCTGCTTCTCTCTCTCTGTGATGCTGTTCTGCTGAGTCACCATCACTTCTAGGACATCACACTGTAAAAACTGGGTTATGATGATACAGGATGCTTTGATTATAAACATTTTTTTACTGCTCATTGTTCTCTGTATCAGAACTGCGTTATGAAATCTCAACCGATTGTTGCCATGGAGAAAAAAAAGAAGATTTTTCTCCTTAAGCAGTGCTGTTTAAACACTGAGAGTGAGAGTGCACTTTCAGGATGAGGCCACACTTTCTCTTCTTCTGGACTTTACCTCAGATGACCGTTAATGTGCATGATATGATGCACACGCTTCATCATATCCCTTTTATCTGCTGAGATATTTAAACGCACTACATTTCTTTTAAGGTACATTTTTTTTCTGAATGTTTTGTCATGTTGGATGCACGTCAATCATGGCTTCCTGTTTGGAATGAAGAGTGCAGAATTTAGCATAACATGTTTTAATTGTCCCTGAAAGCATCATCTGTGACGCTGGCTGTTGCAGAATGATTAAAACATGACAAATTACCTTAATGTTCCTTCTCTCTCGTCCCATTCAGACCACCAGCAGTGGCAGCAGCAGGATGAGCTCGGACGGGGGCGGCCGGCCCGTCAAAGTGGGCTCCCTGGTGGAGGTGATCGGGAAGGGGCAGCGCGGCACCGTAGCCTACATCGGCACCACCCTCTTCGCCTCTGGGAAATGGGTGGGCGTCATCCTGGACGAGGCTAAGGGCAAGAACGACGGCACGGTGCAAGGCAAGCGCTACTTCACCTGTGAGGAGAATCATGGGATTTTTGTCAGGCAGTCACAGGTGAGAAAACAGAAGTGCTACTTTATTTTTAAGGTTTTGTTGACGCAGTGTGTTTACATGCTGCATGGAGCTTGTTTGTCTGTTGCTTCAGGGTGCTCTGAACAGCTCGGCTTCCCTCCTCCAGATAAATACTGCATTGTGACCACCTGACAGTCTAGAACACAGAAACATTTTAACACACAGATTTGTCTGTATCGATTAGGCATCGCATTACTAATCCTCTTTATTATGTCTCTCACTTGGCATAGAAGTCTCACCCTGACTGCCCCTGCAGTGCAGTTGTAGGGGTTGCTATGGAGATGGGGAGACACTGCTTTATTTGAATGACCATCAATGAACAAGTCAATTTTGTTTTTGTGGCTCTTCATCTCGGCTTAAAAGACATGACAAACCTGTCTTTCTGTCTCAGATCCAGCTGGTTGATGATGGAGCCGACACAACGTCTCCAGAGACACCTGAGCCCGGCACTGGCAAGGTTCCTAAACGAGGTAAGGAGTGGACACACACAGACACACACACACACTGAGGTCATGTCAGTATTCTGCAGGTGCCTTGACTTTATAAAACATTGAGAAATATTCAATGCTGACCTTTTATAGTCTTGCAGACGTGCATGCTCGGAAAGTCAAACATGCAGTGAAATGTGCTGCAAACGTAAGGACACAGACTGTAATGTAAGGGTCTGATTATGTGTGTTGAAGTTGTGGTGTTTTACAGGAGCTGTTCTGGGTTAAAACAGAGATTAAAGGCAACAACGAAAGTTGCTTTTTGACTGGTTGTGTTGAGGAGAAACAAAAAGTTTCCTTTACTTTTCCTGTATGTCTGGTCATGAGTGATATTTTATCCTCCGATGGGAGTCTGTTTCCATGGTTACGCCGCCCTACTGCCTCATCAAACAGAGGGTGGTGGTGACCATCTACTCTGATAAGAGTTTTTAAGTGGTGACACATCAGGCACTTCTTTTGTGCGATGTGTGTGTGTTTTGCAGAGGAAAAGTATCAGCCTTTAAAAATTGCTGTAAAAATGCTGCTCTGTAACAAAGTCTAACATTTGCAGGTTTGCACGGCTGATGCTTTATCTGTCAGCGTTGACCATCTGCTGAAAAAGTTGTGTTGACTTTATTCAGTGTGTAACAGGATCTGCAGCTGGACTTTATACCTTGTACGTGATCATAACAGCTGATGATTACCTCTTTGTTTCTCTCTTTATATCCTCAGAGATCCTGGAGACGACAAAGTCTGCTAAACTGGTGAGTCAGACAGCGCTGCACTGAGGCTGCAGACTCACACAAAGGAAAGGTGTCGCTGTTGCTTCACTGTTCTGTTGGAAAAGTGTCATTTGCATTAGTGTGTTGAAAGGTGCAGTAGATGGACAGACAGAGTTCTCTCTGTATGTGGTAGAAATACATATTACTTCTTTTAAATAAAAGTTAAATAATCCCTGACCAGAATCACACTCAGGAATCCAGATGAAAGTGTTATTTTAAGTCCAGCAGAGGGCGCTGTTTGCTTACAAATACAGCAGCTACCACTGCACGGTTAAAGTGTCCGTATATATTGATTCAAATTTAAATTAAAATCATAAATATTGTACACAGAAGAAATTTAGATTTCAGAGATTCCTCAGAGACCGTATGTGTTTTAATTGAACTTTTCTGACATATAGTTCTTTTAATCCCTTACCTTTTTTTCTGGACTTCCAGGATTAATAGTCCAATATAATTGCTGACAATAATCCTTGATGGATCATCTTTAGAAACACTTGTTTACATTTATCAACTCTTCTGAACTGTTTTGTTGTCTGTTTGTGTAAAAGTGACATCAAGATGTGTACATATTTGACTCAGGTTCACTACCGTATCACCACAGTACCCGCCACCCCCTGCATGCCTCTGACAAACCTCCTGACCTTTAACCTTCACCCTCCCTCCCTTCCTCCCTCCCTCCCTCCCTTCCTCCCTCCTCTCCTTCCTTCCCTCCTTCGACCTTGCAGCGAGGAGTGAAGCCCAAAAAGGTGCTGCATGTTTCTCTAACCTCGGTACAGTGGTAATGTTATGATGATGACCATAGTAACCGTAGCTCTCAGCAGGCCTCGCTGCTGCATGGCAACAGGGCCTCACCCCTCATTTACCCATGATCCCTCGCAGCTCACCACAACGCCACTGCTCCGGTCTCCTTGTACTGAAGCTCTCTGTGTTTGTATGAATGAGAAAGATGATGTCCGACATTTTTCACCTCACTGTGCTCTCTCGTCTGTTTGCATCATTCAGTCTGTCTGCTCTCTGTGCACATCCAAGCATGCTGAACTAGAAAATGCCTTTGCCATAAAGGTCTTACTCATGTTATCGGTGAAAATCTGCCTTCTGTTTCCTCACTTTGTGTCTCCGTAATGTTCTTGTGGCTGAAGTTTGGATGGATGTTGGTGGATAGATACAAAGTAAGCATCGTACCTCCTGTCATGCTGCTCTTGAACAATCATCCTCCGCTGACTCATACTTGCAGACGTTCTTCTGCTGCACCATGTTGAAAATGTCAGAATGTGACTGAGGTGAAGCGAGCCGCCCTCCCGCCTGCAGAGACCTGCAGAGTATAGATTTCCTGTCAGCTCGGTTCTACTTTATCGTCCTCGGCAGGCTGACTTTAAACATCAGGAGGGAACTTTTGAACCTGAAGGCTCAAATGTTCACTTCAGTACAGAGTCTGGAAATAACCGAGAGGTTTCAGACAGAAATGTACCTGTGTGAATTAATGAATGACACAAAGTGTTAGAGTTTCTCCCTAAATAGAATAGTTCAGCCCTGAAGTGAAGACTAACCTAGTTGTCGGTCAGCAGAAGGTCACAGAACAAAAAAAAAAGATGTTTCTCAGATTTTGAGCGCTTGCTGAGCGTGTTGGGTCTATGCATCATTTGTGCTTTCTGGACAGTAATTTTATCCCCTTTTGTCCTGTTGAAGCTGCATCTCACTGACCTTAGAGGCAGCGATCCGCCCTTTGTGTGTGTGTGTGTGCTGGGAGAGCAGGAATCTGATACGTCTCCACCCATCCCATCCTCCTCTCTGACTCTCAGAGCAGCACTCAGCCTGTGTGGTGTGGAGAAAACGAGAGAGATGTTTAATATTTGATCAGGACAGATTTCCCCTCAGCTGCTCTGTAATGGAGACATAAACTGTTTGTCTTTCTGCTTCAACAGCTACTACAGAGTCCTGCAGCTTTAATTTCCTCCATAATTCTTTACTATATAATCAGATCCTCTTATACAGAAACTCACGTTTACTACGACCACATTGGGTTTCATCACAGTCCTCTCGTATGACTCCTGCTAATGTATTTTGGGTATAAAGCTCACAGGTAATCAGAGAGTATCCCCGTTGAATTAATCCTCTTACATCCCTCTCTCTTCCTGCTGAGCTGTTGGGGAAGAGAAGCAGATTAGTGCAGCTGAGGAAGATATTATGATAGCTGCTCTAATGGACTGTTTAAGAGTGAATGGATCATGTTTTACTAAATCAAAGGATACTATTAGAACACTTATAAATATGATGCTAAGGCATGAGAGGATGATGGGAGTCACAGGAAGTTAGCAAATATGATCACATTATATCAACATATGCATAGGCAGTCACCCATTTGGATTACATACAGGCTTAAAGTTGGGGCTTGATTGGCAGGTGGGTGCTGTCTCTTGATGCTAGCTGTCTGCAGAGGCCTCATCCACTCATGCTCTATTTCTCTTCAGCCTGATGCTGGAAGGATCATCAACACAAGGCACGAAATTAAACTTGTTAAAACTGCTCTTCAGAAAGGGTTAGATGTGTTGTGAGCCTTACTTGTGAGGGTCGTCTTCATAGGGTTTGTTGCTTTAACCTTTAAAGATTTTACAGATCAGGTGCTGCCTTTTGTTTTTGTCTGCTTCTTCTTAATGATCCCATTGGAGGGTCCGCCTGCGTTGCTAGGAGACAGGAGAGGCTTGCATCAGTCTCGTTTTTTCCCCCTCTCACCTCCGTTTATGTCCCCACCCTCACCCTCTCACCCTCTCACTTAGTCTTTTTTTCTCCTCCCGTCTGTCCCTGATCACAGCTTCTCATACACTGTCTCACCCATCCCTCCCTCCCTCCCTGTCTGTGTCTCTGGATGCGTGGGTGAGCAGCAATGAGGCAAGAGGAGGGTGCACAGTGATGTAATGCAGGAGCAGGGCATTGGCTTGGCTGACAAATCACAATAAGCAGAGCCAGAGGAAGAGGAGGAAGACAAGAGGGGTGGGGGGAGGAGAGTGAGGTTAGGGGAGGAGAGGGGAGGAGAGGCGTCTCCTGTGTAGCAGGCAACGGTAGCAGGTCGGAGGCGCGAGGCAGCAAGATGCCAGAGTCCTAATCAGAGCCGGATAGCAAAAGGGAGGCACCGACTGAGGGCTCCAGCAAATGGATTATGAGAGAAGCTGAGAAAGAGGACATAAAGGAGGACGACAGAGGGAGGAAGGGAGGGAGGGGGAGCCTGGGAATAAATCGCCGCGGCCATTTGCACCACTGCAGCTTCACCGGGCTGAGCTGCTGCCTGTGTGTTCGGCTTCAGCTGTCCGCCTGTCTGCCCTGAACCCCCAGTCTCTGTGGATCTTTGCCTGTCTTACCGCCTTCCTCTGTCTGTGTGTGTCGGTGTGTGTGTATTTCTTGGTGACTGTGTTGTGGTTGTGTCTTCTTCTCTTGCAAATATGATGAGACAGACTCCTGCACCCCGGAAGGTACAGAACTCCATCTGATCCTCATTATCTGTTGTTGGATGTTGTTGTTGTCTTCATCCTTTTTGTTTTGTTGGCAGCTCTGCTGTAAAGGTCATGCTTAGAAGTTTCCTTATTTTGGTGGGAATTGCCCTTTTTTTTAATATTCTCAGTGTGAAAGTAGAAATCTACCTGCAGCTCAGCTTTTGCAGAATTATTTTGCGCTTCTTGTTGAGTTTAGTTGTGTCACGTTGTGTTAAGCTTTTATCTTTCATTTTCTACCATGACAATCATGGAATTTCACTCCTGTCTTGGCAGATATGGCCTGATGTGACTTCAGTACAGATTGTTCTATGTATTTACAGTGACACTATGTGGTTTAAAGAGGAAGGAGGCTGTCAGCTCTGATTTTGTACAGCTGTTAGCTTGAGCTAATTTCTGCTGAATAGTCCAGCTCTAATCCAATAAAGAACGATAACGAGCTCAAGCGAGCCGGAGCAGAGGCAGGGAGTCGGTGTGAAAAGGGCAGGAGGTGGGAAGTGAAAGGCAGAAGCACAGACCTGGATTAAACAGATATATGGAGGTGTAACTCCTGGTTCCTGAAACTTTACTGTGAAATACTACACAAAATGTCATTTAATATGTAGCAGTTCACGCCCTCTTTCAGTCTACTTATATTACAAACATTCCAGGTCATTATCAACATGTAAAAAGTGGGAGAAAAGGGGAATCATTTGGATGTAAACATCTACAAATGTGCTGAATATTAGCACAGTTTTCTCATGTTTGATGCTAACTTGATATTATAAGTGAAAATACATGTGTAGAGAAGAAACTAAGAAGAAACTTAATTTAATCATTAAAGAAGTGAAACTCGGGTCCGCTGTGAAATCCTGCTGTGCAGCATGTCAGAGACAGACCGTGCATCAGAATAACAGACTTTTGTCTCAGCAGTTTGGCAGAACTGGGCTCGGACGAAGCGGACCGAGACACAAAGCAGTCATTGAGGTCACAGCGGCACTGCCAGTCACAGCGTCTGTGTTGTTATTGGGGTTTTTGGTCAGGTGGGACTAGGATGAGATGAGGCTTCAGAGACCAGCAAGGACAAGAGGGACAGCTGAGCAGAGATGTTACATGATAATGGAGGAGAACAGCTCATTCATGTCAGCTTCATTCACTCATTGTGTCCTTTTAGTCTGTGATTTCCTGTTTGGTATGAACTTTGCCTTGACTCACTAACCCTGGCTGTTTGTTTCCTTCCTTCCCTCCTCTCCTTCGACCTTTTCCTGCTTCCTCCTCTTTCTCTCCTCCCCTCTGCTCCTCAGACCACGGCCAGAAGGCCCAAGGTGAGCCCAGTCTTCAACATCGTCAGGGGCTTCCAGTCCTTTATTTTTTTTAATATTATGTGTATATTTTTACTAATTTAATTTCCAGAGCTGTTTGTGTTCTTATTTTGATTTTAATGTTTAATTTTATTATTTTTTTTGTATTTGAGTTCTCAGAGGTCATCATGGAGGTCCACTGATGAGTTGCTTTGGAACTGATTGGAACAACAAGTTAGCATGCTAGTCTCTGCTAATGCTAAAGTTTATATTGATAATAAGCATATAGGGATTAGACCAGTCTCCTGGTCAGGATCAGGTCTTTATTGAATCCTGGTCATACATGAAAACAATGTTTTAGTGGAAACATTAAATAAAAGCAGACGTTCTTCAGAGGAACCTCCATTTTTGTATTTATTTTTGCAAATTAACGCGTTTGTTCATCATATTTTCCTTTCCGATTTTTCTCTCAGCAGCCCAGCCGACCTGCCGGCACTGGAGGAAAGGGCGCTGCGTCCGGCTCGGCTTCGGCCTCTGCTGGTGAGATGAGCAGCAGCGAGCCCAGCACGCCGGCACAGACCCCTCTAGCCGCTCCGGTCATCCCCACCCTCCACTCTCCAGGAAACCCGCCGGCTCCCGTCCCCAGCAAGGTCAGTCAATATGAAGATGTGTAGAGGTTTGTGGAGCACTATGACAGAACATGTATTTAATCTGGAATACATTTGATGTTAGCATTTGATGCGCCACCAAAGATCAAAGAGGACTCTGTGTTAAATCCACTCTTGCAGAGACACAGGAGCAAAATCTGAGCTGACATCTTTTCACTATAGCTCCTCTAAATATACATTTTTTGACACAGCTGTCGGTTCGTGTTGATGTCATGAAATCAGAAATGAGCTGGAGGCTTTAACTGTAGTCTCAGTGAAGTGAGAAAACATCATGATCGTTAGTGATTCATCCATCCATTCATGCACTGATAAGAGGCTGATTAAGAAAAGTAAATTATTTATAATATAATTTTAGTACTTAGTGGTCAGTTGGGCTCAAACTAATCATCGCAACTGAGTTCTTGATTTGATATTTTGAGTGTAAATTATTACAAATATCATGATAATGGGTCTGAAAATAGATCTACAGTCTGATCTTGTGTTTTTCTAATCACGTTTAATCACTGCAGATTTTAAAAATGTCACATTAGGTGCTCAGTTGTTTCAGATTTTGCAGCTATTGTGTTACATACTGACATGCACATTAATAATAATTTGTATTTAAATGTCAGGGATTATCAGTGTAACATTTTGTAAAAGTCATCCTCAGCCTGGTCTTTAATTTTAAGGCAGGTTTAATCGGCCTCTTTCTCCCTCAGGAGGACGTCACTATGGAAACACAGGTGCAGCGACAGTGTGTTGTGTTTTCTGCACTTATTTTTCTCTCACTAACATTTTAACGAGCTGTGAAAGGTGTGAGGCCTTTAATTGGCGTGTGAAGGTGTTTGCAGGATTAAATTAACATCTGTGTGTGTGTGAAACATAAGCACATATTGTAGGCATGACGAGGCATGTGTGTGCTTTAAACCTGATCCACTGGATGAGGAGTGAAGCTTCCTTTTGTGCGTTTGTGTGCACTTTCCCGTCTGAAATGCATGATTGAATCTCACCTTTTTCCTCATGCCCGTGTCCAGGAGGAGGAGGCGCTGCGTTCTCAGGTGAAGGACTTGGAGGAGAAGCTGGAGACCCTGAAGATGAAGCGGACGGAGGACAAAGCCAAGCTGAAGGAGCTGGAGAAACACAAGATCCAGCTGGAGCAGCTGCAGGAGTGGAAGACCAAGATGCAGGAGCAGCAGGCAGAGCTGCAGAAGCAGCTCAAAGAGGCCAAGAGGGTAAGGAGGCGCAGCTGGACGAGTGGATGGATGAGAGGCAGTGGTTGCTTGATGACTGGATGTTTACAAAATGGCAGCAGAAACAGACAAATCATGCACAAAACATAGACTAAGCAGGAGATGTGTGTGTGTGTGTGCAGGAAGCTAAAGAGGCCTTGGAGGCAAAGGAGCGTTATATGGAGGAGATGTCGGACACAGCAGATGCGATCGAGATGGCGACGCTGGATAAGGAGATGGCTGAGGAGAGAGCAGAGTCTCTGCAGCTGGAGGTCGACTCCCTCAAGGAGAAAGTGGACGAGCTCACTATGGACCTGGAGATCCTCAAACATGAGATAGAGGAGAAAGGTAAAGAAAAACGTGCAACCAGAGAGGTGTGGACAGTAAGAGGCTCAGAGGTAATGTTTGTTTTTCAGGTTCGGATGGTGCCGCCTCCAGTTATCATGTGAAACAGTTGGAGGAGCAGAACGGCAGGCTGAAGGAAGCACTGGTCAGGATGCGTGACCTTTCCGCGTCAGAGAAGCAGGAACATGTGAAGTTGCAGAAGCAGATGGAGAAGAAGAACATAGAGCTGGACTCGCAGAGAAGCCAGAAAGAAAAGCTGCAGGAAGAGATGTCTGCAGCAGAGAGGACCATCGACGAGCTGAAAGAACAGGTCAGAGCCTGCGATTTCTCATATCAGTCACAAGAAATGATTCTCAGGTGTGATGAGGATGTGCTCTGCTTCAGGTGGATGCTGCTTTGGGGGCGGAGGAGATGGTGGAGATGCTGACAGAGAGGAACCTGGACCTGGAGGAGAAAGTGAGAGAGCTGAGGGAGACTGTGACTGACCTGGTGAGTTTTATGCAGTCTGCTCTGACACACCTTCCTGCATGTTTTTATACAGCACGAGAAAATTGAAGTGCTGCTGTTTGCTGACTCACTTCATTATTGATATGGGCCACAGTCATTGGTATGCATGCAGTGCCCTCTGCTGTTTATCTCTGCAGCCACCATTAGATTGAACTCAAAAGACCTCAATAAGAAAATGATGATCCTGAGAATCAATGCATGAAAGTTACAATACAACTTTTTTTAAGAAGACTGACTGACCCTGTCTGACGTCTTCGTCCTGCAGGAGGCCATAAACGAGATGAACGACGAGCTGCAGGAGAACGCCAGAGAAACAGAGCTGGAGCTGAGAGAGATGTTGGATATGGGTGCAGCGAGAGTCCGGGAGGCCGAGAAGCGGGTGGAGGCAGCTCAGGAGACTGTGGCCGATTACCAACAGACCATCAAGAAGTACCGCGAGCTCACAGCTCACCTGCAGGTACAGACAAAAATATCATTCCTGCTGTCAGTTATAGTATTTTTTTTAGCAGTTAGATCTAAACGTTTTTGGGGTTTTTTCTGCAGGAGGTGAACAGAGAGCTGACCAGCCAGCAGGAAGCCTCAGCAGAACTGCAGCAGCAGCCACCAGCAGAGATGTTTGATTTCAAGATTAAGTTTGCAGAGACAAAAGCCTACGCCAAGGTCAGGAACAAACTACTTTTTGGTCTGAATAACAAGTAGCTGAACGATTTCAAACTAAAGCTTAACTCTGTGCTGCTGCTGTGTGTGTGTGTGTGTGTTCCAGGCCATTGAGATGGAGCTGAGGAAGATGGAGGTGGGTCAAGCCAACAGACACGTATCTCTGCTCACCTCCTTTATGCCCGAGTCCTTCCTTCGTCATGGCGGAGACCACGACTGCATCCTGGTGCTGCTGCTCATCCCCAGACTGATCTGCAAGGTAAACACCTTGAATCACATTTTCACTCAGGTGTGTGTGAGATGTGGTTGCATTTCAGATTTGTTTTTTTTTTGTGCTTTTAGGCTGAGCTGATCAGCAAACAGGCACAGGAGAAGTTTGACCTGAATGAAAACTGTGTGGAGCGAGCCGGACTGAAGGGAGCAGTTGGAGAGCAGCTGAGCTTCGCCGGCGGTCTCGTCTACTCCCTCAGTCTGCTGCAGGCCACGCTCCACAAATACGAGCAGTACGTTTCATTACATTAAGCTTCTCCTGTGATGCCATTCATTATTTACACACAAACATCTCTCGCCTGTGTGTGTTTGTCAGGGCTCTGGCTCAGTGCAGTGTGGAGGTCTATAAAAAGATCGGCTCTCTGTACCCGGAGATGAGCGTCCACGAGCGCTCTCTGGATTTCCTCATTGACCTGCTGCACAAAGATCAGCTGGATGAGACGGTCAATGTGGAGCCGCTCACAAAGGCCATCAAATACTACCAGGTAAACAAACTCTTTGAATTTCTAATATTCACTGGTCTACTGTATAACAAAACACATTTTTGTCCGCTTTCAGCACCTGTACAGCATCCACCTGGCAGATCAGAATGAGGACTGCACCATGCAGCTGGCTGATCACATCAGAGTGAGTACCAACAATGTGTTATCCACATTTTAATGCTGCGTCAGACAATCACCCGTTCTGTTGTGTGCAGTTTACCCAGAGTGCCTTGGACTGCATGGCTGTGGAGGTCGGTCGTCTGCGGGCGTTCCTGCACGCTGGTCAGGAGAAGGCCGACCTTGCCGTGCTGCTGAAGGATCTGGAGACGTCCTGCAGTGACATCAGGCAGTTCTGCAAGAAGATCCGCCGTAGAATGCCTGGAACCGATGCGCCCGGCATCCCAGCTGCGCTCAACTTTGGACAGCAGGTAACCATGGCAACCAAACCTCTTAGCCGTTTGTTATTTTTGCAGCATTTTTTAGCTTTTTTTTTTTTTTTCTCCAGGTCTCAGACACACTCTCAGACTGCAGGAAACACCTCACCTGGGTGGTTGCGGTGCTTCAGGAAGTGGCGGCAGCTGGAGCTCAGATGATGTCACCTCTTGGTGAGCAAGAGGGGCTGTCGGCTGTCAAACTGGAGGACGTAGCCTTCAAAGCTGGAGAACAGGTGAGTCCTTAAGACTCCTTTACACACCTTTACCTTTGTTGCTTGTTCAGACAGACAAATGACAATCCTGCTGTCATTTTCAGATCTATGGATCTCAGGGAGCCAATCCCTACGAGTATCTACGACAGTCCTGCAGCATCGTCATAGCAACCATGAACAAGATGGCGACCGCCATGCAGGAGGGAGAGTATGACTCAGAGAAGCCTCAGAACAAGGTAATGTGCAGGTGTAATGACAGGCATTTCAAATGGTTATGAATGCATTATTTTTATATTACACTGATTTCCCAGAATCCTCCACCAGTAGACGTGCAGGCGGCGGCTCTGAGGGCAGAAATCACAGATGCAGAAGGTCTTGGCCTGAAGCTGGAGGACAGAGAGACGGTCATTAAAGAGCTGAAGAAGTCTCTCAAGATTAAGGTAGTAAATCCCACTAAATTGATCTTTCTATAGTTAATTATTGATAAAATCAGTAAAAAAAATCTGTGGTGTTTAATGTGGTATACCTGGATTTGTGTGTTTACAGGGAGAGGAGCTGAGTGAGGCGAATGTCCGTCTCAGTCTGCTGGAAAAGAAGCTGGACAGTTCTTCCAAAGATGCAGACGAACGTGTTGAGAAGATCCAGACCCGACTGGATGAAGCTCAGACTCTGCTGAAGAAGAAGGAGAAGTAAGACTTCGCTAAAGTTAAAGGCAGCTGTTGTGTACTCGTTACAGGTCTACAGCTGTTTGATGATCTCTCTGCAGGGAGTTTGAAGAAACGATGGACGCTCTGCAGGCCGACATTGACCAGCTGGAGTCGGAGAAGGCTGAGCTGAAGCAGCGAATCAACAGCCAATCAAAGATGACCATCGACGGGCTGAGAGGAACGGGACAGCCAGGAATTGCCTCCATAGTCACAGGAATGGCAGGAGGTGAGTGGAGAAGTTTGAATTTTGTGCCAATCCCATGTCACAAGAAGTATTTACTGATCATCGGTTTAACGCCACTTATTGAATGTTAGTTCTCCTTTTAACAACCAATGACTCTACTTTTTGTAACTTTCCCCCGAAATCTACCTACTTACTCTGCAGAGGAACAAAAAGGTATCTGCCTGCTTGTATTGACATATGTTCTGATCCTGCATGCTGATTTTCGTTTCCAGAATTGACCACCATTAAAAAAAATAACGCAAATGATTTGACAGCATGTGTATGTTTTATTCTGGGTCTAAAGGTCACAAATTTTGCCCTTATAAGTGTTCATACATATAACTTGTAATCTCATGTTTTTTTTTTGGAATGCCATGCATAAACTATAAAACAGCTACTAATTTCTTAAAACTACAGTATAACTGAAGCTTTGGATGCTTCATGTGTTCATAACATGTACCCGTTTCCCCCCCCAACAGCGAACATGATGTCCGGAGTCGGCTCAGGTTCGGGCGTCCAGGTGATTGACTCTCCCCTGCTGACTCAGCAAATCGAAGCTCAGAGACTCTGCATCAAACATCTGAAGAATGAGAACAACCGGCTGAAGGTAAACACTCTTCACCATCAAACACCCAGCTGACTTTACATTCTGATGTATTCTGTTGCGGTTATGTTTTAATGTTTAAACTGTTAACATCATTTCACTCACAGGCGGAGAAGATGCGCGCTCAGCTCGCCTCCCTGCCTCCTCTCAACTTGACAAAACTTCCCTCCAGAGACGGAGGACGCCCTGAAGTGCTCTCTAGTGCCCTCTACCGTAAGACCGACCAACTCCTGGAGACTCTGCTGCAGATGAGTGCCAACGTCAAGGTGGTGGACATCACCGGAAAATCTCCAGGTGTGTGAAAACACTTCAAAAATATTTTTTAAACTCTTTACAGTGCTGTGAGACACACTTACATGTTTTTTTTAATGCTGTAGTGACACCTAGTGCTCAGCTCCTGGAACAGACGGCTCGACTTCAGTCCCTGAGAGACACTCTGGACAGACTGAAGGTACCAACAAGGACACTTCAGCCACAGCATACACAAAACACAGGAAGTACTCATCTTCAACTGCACTTTTTTTCCTGTTTCTCTCAGGATGAAGTAGCCGAGCACGTTGTCAACCAGCAACCCGGAGCGAGAGTCTCCTCTGACTTTGCCACATTTCCTTCCACCTCATTTGTTAAGGTGAGAGCACACAGCAGTCATCACATGTAAATCATCCTTCTGCAGCGGTAACATCATTGTTCTTGTGTTCTAGGCGAAGGAGGAGAAGCAGGGTGACACTGTGCTGGTGGGTCGGGTCATGGTGCCGTGTCCACGCGGTCAGGAGCAGGTCCACCGCCTTGTCCTGTCACAGCCTCAACTGCAGAGAATTCACAGTCTCCTGCGGGCCTAAATGTCACCTGTTGTCCTGATCCTGCCTGCTGCACCAACACACACACACCACCTGACATCAGCTTCATCTCCACCCCAGGGCCAAACCAGGAGGTATTATCTTAAAGCCAGTCACTGAACATCACTTTTATATTTTGATGGTGAGCTTAAAGGTCTGTAGATGCCTTAGTTTAGTGGTATTTGATTAAAAGAATTAAGAGTAAATGAGTAATAGCTGCTTTTGTCATGTGAATATTTTGGTCTTGGGGTTAGAATTTTAATATACATCCTCAGTTTTCAGACATTTTATCAGCAAAATGCCAATATATTTGAAATACTATTTAACACAACTCTAAATAGCTTTGAGGCATTTATTTCCCATGACAAGCTCCAACACAAACTGGTTAAACCCTGCATGGC
>JAVQJX010042171.1:0-20902 GCA_036025115.1 Ambassis agassizii
ACACACACACACACACACACACACACACACACACACACACACACACACACACACACACACACACACACACACACAGGAAACGTCTGTCCTCCATTAGGAAACTCACCTGATTTCTCAGATTGTGCCATTTGTTAAGCAGACAGAGGATTTAATAAGTGAGAGAAGTAATGCTGTTGTATTAACAAGCATGAAAGCCACTCATTTCCTAAGAATGAGCCATTGTAGGTGAGAACCCAGGCACACATCAGGATGTGGAGGGTCAGGCTCTGCTGCTTCAAACTGCTCACCTTAGTTTGTGGACAACCTGCTCTACCACCTCACAGAAATGCCATCAACACACTGACAAGCTATTTTTGTCTCAACTGAGGTTTTTTTTTAAAGATTCATGCTACTTTCATTCATGATTCACTTTATGAATTCATGTGTTAGTTAAGATCTTTAACTTACCCCTTACATCCTGTTTTTAAAGTCTAACATGAACCAGGCCAAATTCAGATGTGATTAAAAACAAAACTTACCATGGGCAAAACCAAAACTTAACACCAGGTGAAAACAGAACAGCTCGTGGTGTCAGGATCATTTTCAGTCAAACCTCAAGAGTACTGTGCTAAATTGACCTCCTTACTCACACTTTTGCACCTGTTAACATAAAAAATAATGTTGTTTGTTGAACAATATGTTCTGTTAGCATAAACATAGCCATGTGTCATATCTGGAGGACGTATTGTTGACCAAATGTGGTGCGTTTTGTGAGGACATGTTGTATTTCTCACACGCAGCTCCAAGTGATAACGTTATGGCTAGAGTGCAGGTGTGAAAACAGCTTATCAGAGCAGTATGAAACATGTTTTTCTATGTACAGAAGTGAGGATTTGTGAAAATTCAGGATGTACAATAACTGTGGCTTAGTACTATTAAAAAGGTTTTTCACACAAGAATCTCTCAACAGTTGCTCCCACAAACTCCTGCCATCTCCGCAAATCTTTACACATTTCACTGTTGATGTTTATATTTTGCCCTACTTCACAAATCAAACACGCAAAACTGTTTGTGTAAAAGAAAATCTCCACAATTCACTGTGACAACAGCCCATGCTATTTCTGTGTTTGCTTTGTGGCATTCCTCTCTATACAGCTATAGATTTGGCAAAACACTGCAGGAGGAGACACGGATCACAGATTGCCAGGAATCAATCTCTAAACCAATAGTGGCTAAATTACAGAAAGAAAACATGAAACTCGGAAGATGTGGCAGGAAAAGAACAGCATAGAGCCGGGGTAAAAAAAAAAAGTTTCAGAGGACCAGAATGAAAGCTGGTTTGTTAAAAAGATGACTGCTTTGGAACAAGATCTGCAGACTGTCTGTATGAAGCTGAGCCAAAGTACACACACATACAGCACTCCAATGACCCCCACCACTCTGAACACGATAAGCCCGGACATGCACTAATTCTCAGCATGTGTGTATGTTAGTGTATTTATGTACAGTATCAAGACAAATGTGAAGTGGGAAAAGACTAAGTGAGGGTAGCGCGGACAGAAGCTCCTTGAGATAAACAGGCCACAGTGGCGAGCAAAGCTGCAAAAAGGAGTCAGCTCTACTAAGATGCCAACATAAAACGGCTATGACAAATATTTTTACTGGAAAAGAGAAAATGGCGAGAGCATGAAACAGTGCAACTGAGGCATTTAACAATAAAAAAATGAAGGATTTTAATCCTGGAGCAGCATAAAGAAAAGTGAATATCAATTTTCAGGAGAAAAATAGATGTACAGTACATTATGCTGTAATGATATCAATTTATTTATGGGGTACAGAGGAATAAAATCATTCCACAGGGAAACATATCCAAACGATTTCTAGTACTGTGCACCTATAACCTGTATTTAAACATCTCCCCTGAATGCGTGTCCACATAGGGAAAAACAAACTTTAAAGAGGGTGTCATTACTGCCAGGTGATCAGACGGAGGAGGTCTTTGGTTCCAATTTGCTTATGTCTAGAGACAGAATTATACTATTGTCCAATAACTGCTGTGCAGAGAGGTGTGTGCCTTACAATGTGAGCCCAGAAGACATTCTATGGATAGTTGTAGTCAAGAAGAGGAGAGTGAGAGAACGATCCGTCGTCCATGTCCTACTTTTCACTACAGTCCTCCTTCTCTCTCTCAGCTCCAGTCTTTTGGGAGAGATCAGTGAAAAACAGCCTGTCAGCGAAGTTCAGGCACTACTGTACACCCAGTGCAGATTCCTCCTAAGTCAAACACTGCAGCAATGCCAATGGCAAGGGAGAAAAATCCATCTTCATAGTGTTTGAATAAACATGCTTGTGTAACTTTAAGAGGAAAACATTCTTGTTAAGTCAAGGATGAAGGATGAACACCACACTGATCAACCACTCAATCAAACAGAATTTTTTTTCTTGGTTTGCTTTTTTCCCCCTAGAAACACACATCTTTATATTATTACTACATTTGAGGGGTGAATGAGAGGTTTTAACGGCCTGCATCCAGATATAATAGGGGTGTTGCACAAGCAAGGGGGCAGGCAATCACATGCAGAGATGGCAGTTTCTGATTCCTTCTCTAAGCGCACCAACACTTTACTGTCAGGAAATCGCTGCAAAACACAGGTAAACACTATGTGGGATAAGACATCAACATGCAGTATTTTACAGAGCTGACACACACACACACACACACACACACACACAGGTAATCTGCACATCATATAGTATATATTTATTTAGTATGATTTGTATGATTTAGTATAATCTGTGCTCAAGTTTAGTCTTGATTGACCTTGGTGTTGAATACAAAGAGTATGTAGACACATGTATAGACACATGTAAGTGAGAGTGGGCCACTGTCTTCTCTGAACACTGAAGATGCATTGTTTGTGCACCAATAACAAACTGGCACGCTGACGTTTGGGTATAGTGGTGACAGCGGCGGAAACCGCAGGACAGCACGGCTTGTTTACTGCAGAGGAGGAATCCGCCATTTGTCTTGACTTCCATCACTCTGTGTGTGTGTGTGTGTGTGGAGAGCCACGCTGTCTTGTACATTACCGACCTGTCATACTGAACAATGGGTTGTTTTACAAAACCCACACCCCTGCCACCTCTGGTCTGGGTGGAGAGAGAATCAAAATGTGTGTGTGTGATGAGTACACAGTGGGTGGTAGGAAGAAAGAGATCATCTGTCATAAGTTTCGGTGTGTAAATATGTGTGTTTTTCAAGGCAAGAGCCCGCCACAAACTTCTGTGTGTATCAGCCGCAGTGTGTGTGTGTGTGTTTGTGTGTGTGTTCTCCTGGCATGATTGAGCGGCTCTCATCGCTGTGCCAAGGCTGCGGTTATTCTCCAGCCAGCAGCAGAGGCAGAGGAGCACATACTTCATTATGGCCTCATTCGTCACCCCTGGGACAGCTTGGCACCGCTCTCAGCCCCCCTCCTTCTCCTCCCGCCTCCCTCTAACCTCGCCTCTCTACTTACAGCTGCAGAGGCCCATCGTTCGGAATCTAACTCTTTTACTTTTCTCTCTTCTTACTCCTCTTTCCCCTGGTCAGACACTTTGCTCACGCTCCGCTTGTTGCTTCGCTCCAGCATGTCCCCGCTCCGGCTTTCCTTACCTTTGACTAACCTTCACTCTATACCCTCATTCTGTTTTTTAATTAACTCTCCCTAATCCCCCGTGTGCCTCCGTCTTGACCCATCCACCCACGTTTTCATTAGCTCCGTCTCTGTCTCTTTTGCTCCCTTTACCCCATCTACTAAGCTCATTTTTCATTCCTGTTCCTCCTCCTATAGCTCATCCAGGTTTTTGTGTGCTGAATTAGCCAAGTTGTGGCCTCAAATAGATTCATACCTGTTCTAATAGGATCAAGAAACTATTGAAGCACAATTGTGTATGTCAAATACAATAGTTCAGGAAAGAATGTCCTTTCTTATAGCTGAACAAAAAGCTTTTTGACATGAGCATAAAGATTGGCACGGGAAGAGAGTCTGTCCAAAAAGTAGACCACACAGCATGGAAATGTGTGATTTTTGCTTTTGGCTTTACAACAATTTCATAGCAACAAACACCTTAAAACCACACTGCACAGCATTACTGGATGGATGGATTAACCATAATTTGTGAAACACAATCCAACTTAACTTCCCACTAAAACCACACGCTGACATTTACACTGAAGTTTCTGCAACAGTGAAACTAACTAGACTAGTGCTGATTCAAATACAAAGAGAGATGATAAAGATCGCTATGTAAAAACACAAAAGTGAGCTTACAAGCACAGAACGTGGTGGTCGGCCCCTTACAGCACTTTTCCTAACCTCCTTGATGTGTGTGTCACTGCGTGAGTATGTTCGGACCACACGAGTGGGGAGCCTACCTGCTCTCCCATATGGTTGGCATTCAGCCTAATTAAAGCTTTTGTTGCCCCACAAACTGGGTGTATTACCATAAGTGCTCCTTGTAGTCCTGTATTTATGGCAACTTGGCATTATAAATGAGGATAAAAGGAGAGCAGAGAAAAGTCTGATTCCTCTGCATGTTGCCATAGAGACAGAAGAAAAGTTCCCAGGCAACACAGCAGCTAACCAGAAATACCAGCTCACATGCCCACATTATGGCTGTAAATAGTGCCACTGTAATGTATAAGACTTTGAATTCACCAAAATGTATAAGACTATAAAAAGCCGTTAAAGATACACAAATATAAAGCTGTAAAGAAGATGAACTGACAGAACGAACTTTCCTCTGTGTGTATGTCCCACAGCAACCACACCTCTGGGAGAAGCTAAGGGTGACCTAACCAAAGGACATTTGACACTGAAATATTAATACATGAGCCTGCATGCCGGCTGAGGTCAGTGCAGGGAAGCTCCCCTCAGACAAACATGAAGGAACTGCTATCAGCAACTCAGAGTATGAAAAAAACATGGCTCCATAAGGGCTTTAATGAACTGTGTGAGATCCAGCTCTTCCTCTTCTCACTGTGAAACCCAAAATAGCTCCTGTTTGGTGCGGCACATGCAGCAGATGGATCCAAAACAAAGAATTTCCATTGCCAAATTTTCCACCGTGAAACTTTTTCCACAGGCCGAGGTGCTGTGTTTGTGCCGTTATGTGGCTTCTGTGTTCTTGACCAAACATGATGGAAAAACATGGGAGGTGTGGAACAAAATCAAATTAGCTTGTTGCTAACGCTGCGGCTCAGCTGTGCGCCTCCCCTCCTTATTAACTCTTGCAGAAGATCTAAGGCCGCTCTGCATCCTGTGAAACAGCCATCCATCTCGTCATGTGTAATGAACACTTAAAAGGAGTGAAGGCTGTGCTCCTCAGCTAAATGAACGCTAGTGCTCGGGCCACTTTCACAAGCATGTCAAGAGATGGTGAAAGAAGATAGGTTAAAAACAACATCTGTGGCCCGTTTGATCACCGATGATTCTACGTGGGAGACCAAAGGAATGATGAAAAAAGGGAAAGAGAACGAGCTTGAACATGTTTCTCTCTTTGTGTTATTAAAGACAGAAATGTCTAAAGATTGACGAGACCATCCGCTCATAGAAATACCACATAGGCAAAACTCATTTCCTCCCTCATCAGCAGAAATGTTCACACAGAAAAGTTCAACTAGAGGTTGTCGATGGCCTCCACTCTGCATTTTAGTCATCTTGCGACAACACATCCACTCTCAAACACTGCTTCTATAAGGACCTCTTCTCACATTTTTCAATGCAGGCTGTGTCCCAACAATGTGAACCTTAAACAAAGCGCTAGTGTTCCATCATAACTTCAGAATGACAATGACTTGAGATATGTATGGTAATAACTTAATCTCTGTAACCTAATCAAGGCTTTAGGCAGTAAACAGAAAGAAAATAAGAAGATGAGGTGAAACTATGGAGTGTTATTAGAAATAGGTGGGTTGGCAAAAGGTCACATTCTTTGTATAGACTTTATTTTCATGCACTCTGTCCTGTTCCGTTTCTCTGTCTCCCTTCTCTTTACTCATCTGCTTCAATCCCCTAATTTCCCAAGCCACTCTATATCTGTCTCCCTGCCTCCCCATCCTTCTCACTCAAAACACTCCTCCCCCTCCAATCACTCCCATCACACTCTTGCAAAGTAGGGGTGGAAGCAGACTCTTTTGACGGACAGTTCCTGAGTGCAGACAACTCCCCGTGGTCGACCTTATCAGTGGCTGAGCTTGGCAGAGCTGAGTGGCAGCTTGCTTTTTCTGGCCGCACTCTTTGCCTCCAATAGTCTCCTGAGGTTTGTGTGTGTGTGTGTGTGTGTGTGTGTGTGTGTGTGTGTGTGTGTGTGTTTAAGACAAGGCTGTCTGATAAAATGACTAACTACACAAAGAACTATCTATGTAATTCAAACTAAGCTTGCGTAGATATATTCATTGAATTAAAATGACCTCCACCTCCTCCCCCACCAGGACTCCATCATATTTGTGACAACCCGATTACCCAATTTCTCCGCTTGAAATTACATCTTATCCTGGCTGATTGAGCCCAGCTGAAAGTTTACGTTTACATGTCCCAAGACTGTTGTTGTCCGGATGTCCAGTTGACAGGATAAAAAAGAAGGATACAGATTCTGTGCTTCCAAATAGAGATGGATGTAAAGGTAAGCTACAAAAAAGAAGGGAAGATAGAGAAAAAAGCAGACTGCCCGTGCTCTCTGATACTGGATACAATCTTGTCTGATGAAATAAGGGAAACTTTGACTAAATCCAGTCAGCTGGGCTACGCAAACAATGGTAAGGACAGCAATAGTTCTTCTCACTCAACCTGTCAAAAACTACTGAACATATATGATATACACATGCATACTTTATGACACAATTACATTGAATAAATTATGATACATTTGGTGATTCTCAACTTTTTAATTTAGATTGATGGCACATTTTTGCACCTTTTTATGCACTTTCTTTAGAGGCTGCGATAACTGCCCAGAAATGACATCTCATCCTGATCATATATACTATACTATATACATACTGTGGGAGGTGAAAATTCACAGCTAAGATGTAAAAATGTTTACTTGTATTTTAACGCATCCTCAAATCCATCAGAGAAGAAGCATGACTTAGAAAAACAAAGGTTAGTGTAGCTGAAAAGGTAAAAATATGTTTCAATAAGACAGAATGAGTGGCACGTTTACAGGCCTTTTAGGAATTCAGATGATGAAACATCATTAGGATTAAAATCAATGGGACTGATCAATAAGGCTCTAAGCTGATACACCACCGTGAGCCAAATCCTCAGTATTGATTAGGCACATAGTGGATGCATGCGGGCGGTATAGGACAGCCAGCAGGGGGGGAAAAGGGGGTTGTGTGTGGGTGAGGCAACCACTCACTTACCAAATCAATTGCCACACTCACTGCCTGAGGAGGAACTAAAGATCCACTCTCATCCCCCTTCTGTTTTCTCTCCCACTCTGATACTCCACACGTTAATCTTTCTCCGGTTTTAGTGAGGTCAGCATTTTCTTACGCCAGAGAAACTTTGAACTGAAGGAACTTTGTCTTTACTTCTTGAAAAAAAAATGAGACACAGCTGTCAACAAAGCCATTTTATCTAGTAATTTCCTTGATGATATACTGTTCCTACACACACAAAAATATACAACATGTTCCTTAGCAACAAATTTAAATCAGTCAACGCAGAGGACGTTTTTTTTTCTTCTTTGTGGGAGTAGTCGCGGTGGGTGTGTGCTCACAGTCCAGGTGCAGACACTATGAGCTGCATTAAATCCATTCCTTTTTTTTCCTCATTCTTCCCCTATTGGTTTTTTACCAGCCTCTCACACAAGGGTGCCATCAACAGTGCTGACAGCACGTTTGTGTGGAATGCAGTCTGGCAATTTACGGACACACTCACTCCGTCAATAAAGACTATTGGACCAGGACTGACTCGCACACATGTAAACTGTTCTTAAACTTGTCACATCGGACATGATTTGAGTCAGAGCACACCCCCAGAGGAGCCCTCAGCATTGCCCGCTATAATCTCACAGCATTGACATATATAGGCATCTGCTGACACGGTGACACAAACACACACACAGCCAGCACACACGGACCCAAACACATGGAACCACACATACTGGAAAACAAAGGGCTGAAGCTGCTTACACTGTGCAGCCTAATATAGGTGTCCAGGGTTAAAAATAAAAAAAAGGGAAGGCATGCTGCACAGCTGTGAGATGCTAGGAGCTTTGTGTGTTGTCAGCCCACTTAAATCACAACAGCTGAGATGACAAGGCACAGCCTCTATACTGTCTTTTCCTCCTCTGCCCTCTCTCTTTAACCTCCATTTCCCCCTCTGTCTAAACCCATCAGTCCACCTTTATATATTTTTATTTCTCCTTGTCCCCAGACACATTTTCTCACTTCCATCTCTTTCCCTTGTCTAAAGATAAAGCCACCCACTCTTGACAACTCTATTGGCAATCCAACAAAGAAGCACCCAAGGGAACGGAAAGACAAGATTCAAGTGATGCTTTTACTCAAGTGTCACTACTCAGTCATAATTCACTAGAAAAAGTCTCTGTAGAGTCACGTAAGCATTTGACTTACTCTACATGCAGATATAAAACACACCACAGGTTGTACAGGTTGCACTGGTATGCCCACTCAATTCGAACTGTCAAGCTAAGTCAATGTTGTCCTTAAGATAACTAACCAATCACCAAGGGGATTATCTGACCAGAAAAAAAGGTGTAAAAACACCAATTTTACATCACCCAGGGGAAAATGCTGACAGTCTGCCAAAGACAACCCTTCTCCACCAATCAGCACCTCTGAAGCTACCATGAACAAATCAGCAGCTGAATGAAAAAGATGAAAATATTTAAAAAATTACTCATCACTTCCCGCCCTCTCCCTGTGCTGTGCTGGGAATGAGTTTTGGCATCTCCGAGGGGGCAAAGAGAGCAGCAGAGTGCAGCAGCCTGAAGCAAACACTTTCAACGGTGCTCTCTAATTGAAAAAATCTGTTTTCATCTCTGTGATCAGCGAGTGCAAGAGAAGGAAAAGCGGTGCCTTACGCTGAGGTGATGAGCAGGAGACGAGCGATGCTGCTCTCAGACGGTCAGAAGAGCTCTGAGAGGAAGTGACAGAATGACACAGTTTTTTTTCCAACAGATGAATGCAATCAGGGCTGACCACCAGGCTGGGTGCTGAGAGGGCAAACAGTCCAACAGTAACCCCACCCTCCGCCTGCCCACAGCAGTCAGCGCTTTTCCCGAGCCTGTTCCCCACTTGCACTTTACCCATAAATGTTCTGGCAGTTTTCTGTGCTGACATCATGTGAGAACAGGAAGCAGACTGAAACTGTGTGTATGAAGATTAGCAGGACCAAGGAGGATTTCATGAGGCATCACATATATGGTGCAAACACTGACGGCACTCCAGAAGAAAATGATGTTTTGGAGAGAAGGAAAGACAAGTGGACATGATGTTGGCTGCAAGAGCAATATCTACATCTACTTTTAAAAGGACAGGGAGATAATGTATTCATGTCTATTGCATATGCGCTGAATTAAAGGCTTGTGGAAAGACTTGTTTGTTTTCATGGTTGTTTATGTCCATTTACATTTCTGATTGGATTAACATTTAAAAACCTTTCATAGGACATTTAAGGAATAACCTGATGTACTTTCTAGAGACAGAGACAGAGAGATAAATAACACTCACATGCAAGTAGGGCAGACAGCTTGTTTGCTTCGGGTCAGTGAGTGATAAGCAAACTTTTGTTCTGCATAAAATCAAAAGCAAACACATCAGACCCGGCAGTTTTACATTGTTTACATTTATTCCTTTAATTGGCAGCACGGTTTTAGACTGATATAGTTTTGGATTTGTCAAATAGTGCCATGAAAAGTGTTTTTATATGTCTGATTTTATCTGTTGCATACATACATACACTGAGAAATATTGTCTTAACAGAACAGACCACAAATCCATTGTGTTTTTAATGGATGAAGTAGGCAGAGTTTGGCATGTGGCATGTGCACCCTTTCTTTTCCACACAGCAGCTCAGTATTTGGAGCCTGAAGATGTGGGAATTTGTCTCTTGGAATTAAATTTTAATGCAAATTAGGTTTCTTCAGCTCTACAATGACTGATCTTTGAGTTTTCACTGAAGAACTGGAGTCGTATTCCCCATTCAGCAGTTAATCAGTCTACTCTCCCTCCCTAAATCCACAGGGGCAGCCGTCTATGGAAACATCTGCTAGAGCACTTTCCTCTGTCAAAGTCGCACTAATGTTCATTCAGTGAGCAGCGGATAACTTAAATCAGGCCAAACTGACTGTGTCCTAAGAATGGGTCTCAGGATGCCGAATCCTAAACTAACCATAGCCCAAAATGGCTGACTCTGAAGGGAGGTGCCTCCCTCCCCACCAGTCATTTGTCAAATAAATACAGGAAGAGAAACAGTGAGCACAGGAAAGAGTGATTTCTCTCTGCACAGTTGTGATTGAGGTTCCTGGCACTGTCTGTAACTATGATGTGGGCAGAATGTCATCACTTCTGCTGTGCTGCTCACACTGTGCACCTACTGTTCTCAGGAGTGCGGCGCAGCCAGACTCACAGCTGTAAATCATGCAGGATTTCTGGTGAACAAGAAGGGCTTCAGCCAGGAGTGGAGGCTCCTGTCCACACCTGACAACAAAGACTTGTGTTGTTTCTGCTGAGCGCATGTATGGGTTTGACCACATACATAAACAAGACAAAGACATACTGTAAGGGAAAAAAAAAGATAATTATACTTACCCAATGATAGAGTTACCAGACTTGACAACAAAATATCTGAAAATATTTGTGTAGATTAAATCAGTTACAAGCAACGAGTCACAACGTCTCATGTTGTCTTAACTGCTGCTATGGAAACTGAATCACCACAGTCCTCTCATCACTCAAAGCTGGTATAAAAGCCAACCATCAGGCCCCAAATATGCTAAGAACCTCCCTGCTGTGTTCGGCACAATCAGTCCTATTTGTACACAAGAAAATTGCAAATACAAATACAATAAAAAAAAAAAAAAAGAAAGTGCCAAAAAAAGGCCTCTCAGCACCCTTCTCCTCCTTCAGCTCCTAATGACCGACCTAATGCTTTTGAAAAAATGAGATGGTTTGTCGCCCTTAAAAAACCAAGACATTTGTGCAGAGGCCCTGAGGTGCGTCCTGAAAGACACAAAGAGAAAGAGAGGAAGGGAGAAAAATCATCTCGTCCCTTCATCTAAACACAAGGAGGATCAGTCATGTGCTCACCCCCTCCCCCTCTCTACCCTTCAGGAACAAATGAAGTTATCAATCAATCCCCGTCCCACAGAGAGAGGGAAGTGAGGGCCAGAGGCAAACACAGACAGAAGCTGAGGCAGCCAAAAACACTGCAAAAAATAAAAGCTGACTGTTTAAAGGAGGACGCCCGTTGTAAAGTGGAGGAGATGCTGAACACACATTTTCTGTTGCATTGAAAATGCAGTGTATTAAGCATGGTAAATCTGATATAACTCATTTAATTCTTCTATCTCACATGTGAAACAGCTGTCAAATGTCACATCAACACACTACAGGTGGTGAAACCTCCTCAAGAAACAGTACAAACTTTTTGTTATGATCACTTTGTATGCCTACATATGCAAATCTTTGACAGCGTATGCAGACTACTGGAGGCTGTAGCTATTTCAGTCTATGGTGAAGTCATTGTCATGTGGAAAATGAGGTTTGGCTATTGACAGGAGAGAGAGGGATCAGCATCAAAATAACATGCATGGAGCAGTCAGAGAATCTCTGGACCAAAAAAAAATACCCAAAATGTCTGAGTCAGAGCTGTGAATTGTCTTGACTTGTCACATTTAGCCACAAAAAGGCCATGAATTTGCCTTGTGACCCAGCTTGTCCACACACCTCAGCGGTGAACTCTTCGTTTCTGTCAGCCTGCTCTGGTTATTAGCTTGACTGAGCGTCTCTCTCTGCAGTGTGATGGGCAAAGGGAGGACTAGTGAGGCTGAAGACCACAAGCTGAAAATCAGCCAAGAATGATACAAAAAGAAAAAGAAAAATGGAGGCAGCCTAAAGACAGACTGAAATATCTGGGCTTTTGTTTGAAGGAGAATAAAAACAATGTGAGGAGGAGGAAGACAGGAAAATAAACGGACTGTATTACTGGGAGAGAAGTCGACTGACTGAAATAGAGAGGGAAGAAGGACTTCTCTTCTCTCTGGCCTGGCACACAGCCTTTTGGCAGAATGTGTGGTATTCAGTGCATATGGGTAACCCTGCAGAGAGAAACACACACATACAAACAAACAAAAGGAGCAAAGGCAGCATTGCAAACCTTTCATGGCAGGCTGATTTTTTTTTTGTGATTTTTTGAGGCTAACCAAATGGCCAACATTGGTCTGTATTAGGCGGAATAATTTTTACAGCTGTTTCCGATCTGAAGAAGGAGAGAGGAGGGGACAGGATTGGAAAAGAGGGAGGAATGATGAGAGGCACAGGCACAAGGAGGAGAAGGAGAGATGCGTCTGACAATAACTCACCGGCCAATCGCCATTTAACTCACAGACAAACAGAGTCTTCCAGGAATTAACAATGTCCTCACTGAGCTCTTCACAGCCGATCCTACTACTTAGAGGGCGGCTTGGATTTCACAACATCCAGCTGTTTTACTTGCACAAGTAAAGCCCATGAAAATTCCTGCTTACTGTGCTTGCACACACAATCACACACACACTTAACCTCAAGACACAACTCAAGACATTAAGTTCATAAGGGGTCTTCCTCTGTATATTTCCTGTTTCTTCTCTCACATCTCATCCCTCTTATCTCGCTCAATGGACTTCCAAAGTGTCCCTAGAGCCCCTCTCCAGCAGTACACACACTGTGCTAATAACCTGTTCCCAGTGGTTGATAGAGCTGTCAGTCAAACTGAACAGAGACAGCACACTAAACTAAAGCAAACAGCTGTCTCTGTAATGATAAAGATTGTTAACTGTTTTCACTTTGACAAAAATAGAGAAAAATATGTGAATTAATTCAAACTTAATTATCAACACACATCTACTTTTGCATCACATCTCCCAGCACAGCAGCCATAAGACCTTTGCCTCTTTTCATTGTGGTCCAATTAAAGAAACATTAAAACAATATGCTGACTTACCATTCACACAAACCACTGTAAAACAGAGCCCCATTCTTTCTGCAAAGAGATGTCCCACATATTGAACATTTCCTCCATATTGTGATTAAACATGCATCTTTTCTCTGGGCGTGAGGCGGCACAAACATTTAGCAGCTCCCTAATCACATCCTGTGTTTCTTTTGCAGGTTGTCCTTAAATGGCTCACTAAGTTCTTGCAGTGAAAAAACACATTTGGTACATTCACAGTTAAGTACCTGGCTGGCATAAACTTAACTTGCAGTGATTTTGTTGATAACACATCATATATGTCTCCATATTTCTTACACTTTCAGGAGAACTGTGGCAGAACAAAAAAGCAGATGAGAAACTCTATAAGAAGGAACAGAGATCGTTGCTAAAGTATACACTGCTGTGTGAATCAGCTTCCAGTCAGGGTCATCTCATCATCACACCATTCTCAGCAGGAGATCTCCTCAGTGGGAGTCCTGAGGACACACACACACACTGAAGTGATTAATTGTGTAATAATTCTTTGAGACATTCCCTAATCATTATCAGAACCTCTAACTCTACAGATTATAGCCTTAGCTTAGCTTAGCTTTACGACAAGATTTTTGTGAAACCACAAACTAACTGTGGATTTATGTCCACACAACATGAATAATACACACACAATCAATGAGTAATGAAGTGCTCCTTCTGACAGCAGACAGTGCATCTGCAGGTTTTCATGAGGAGTATCAAATTATTTTATCACAAAGATGGTATCTCTTTGTCTAGCTAACACATCGTAGTCATATTAGTGTGACCTCTATGACCCACTGAGATGATGTGTATGTCAGATCACTATGTGTGTCTGTGTGACATGCTGATGTGCACACATGTACTCATCACTTTCTGACTGATGTATACTCATGCAGCTGTAATTGAAGATCTAACCACACATTTTTAAACACATCTCTCTAAAAGAGGGCTGTGCCTGTGTCATCTGTGTGCAGTGTGTTCATTTGCACAGCTGTGGGTCTGTGTGGGCAAGATGATGCTCTTTGTATATCACCACAGCCATAACTGTGGCGAAGAGCCTCATGCCATGCAAATCCTAAAAAATGAGAGTACCCCTGCTCATTTTCACTCTGGAGCTCAGAGGGAGAGTGAAAAACCAGTAACACTCCCAAGCTAAACCTCTCACCATACACACAACACATGCTTTGCTCTCCAGTATCATTAAATAGCCATCATCCTGCTCTTTCTTGTGCGTCCAAACAAATACAGTACAATCATGATTTGGGAACAGGGTGGAGGAACAAAAAAAAACAAAAAAAAACCGGAGGCGCTCCCTTTGTGGTGCGTGTGGTTTCACAATATGGGATTGTTGGAGAGTCTCCAAAAGAGGCACGTGGGCCCCTGATCTGACAACAGCTGAGGCCCTAAACATCCCAACTCATCACACACAAACACAAGGTCTCCCGGGAGCAGCTCTGTGTGACACAGTGACACAATCAATCAGTGGATATTGCTTCTATTGACAGTCCCCAGAAGAGTCTCCTTCTGTTTGATGATCTGTCCTTGTTTTTGTCTTTGCCTCTTTCTCACTTTTCTTTTGGGTTCCTTCGTTCTTCTTTCGGTCGCACACCGACCTTCGAGTCCAAACTCGTTTTCTGACCACTCTTTCATCCTGTGCTTCTCGCTGTCACCACCATCCTCTCAGCAAACCCATCTTTCTTTTTCATTTCTGTTGCCATTTGAAGAAAATACCACAGACAAGCAGACAGAAAAGCACAGCGATTCATTGATCCCAGCCCCTAACCTAATCAGACAACACAAAACGATTCCTTCCTTTGGGGAGGGAGAAGGAATGAAGGGACTGGGAGGGGAGTCCAAGCATAAAGGCTCATGAATATTTCATATCTACTATGATACACTCTCTGCTCCATGCATAATGTAGACACAGTTTAAGGATGAGCTTTGGGGGGTGGGGGTGTAAGTCGGAGAAATGAAATGGAAAATGAGATGCCACCAGCTAACGGCCGATCACTCCCTAATTCAAACGCAGTGTATCAGCACACTAACACCCAGTGTTCAGACTCCAAGTTTGCCTCCAAGCTACTCAGCAGAACAAAGACATAGTTGACTAATTTGATCTGTTCCTTGTATTTTAATCCAAAAGAGACTTCAAATGTGGTGTAAGAGATGTGTTAACTGGACCATCATGTGTTCAGTGGAAAAGAGGCAGGGAGGAGTGGCTGTTGTTGTGGAGCACAAAACTTTAGTTGTTGAGTAGATCTCATGGTCCACAGAAAATAAACCCTTTGCTGCACCAATGCTTTCTTCACAGGCCACTTCAGGTAGGATTGTTTTTTCTTTTTTCTTTTTCCAAATCAGAAAGCTAAAAAAAAAAAGTACAAACAGGAAACCAGTAGAATATAACACAGTCCCCTACCCCCCCTAATCCAGTCACATTTTGGGGCCACAGTAATATTTCAGTAGATTAGATAATGGATTATCATGGTCATTTTTTATTTATAAAAACTTTCAAATCACTTTCCCGTCAGCCCTAGCAGAAATATTTGGTTGATATGATTTTTTTTAGCATACTAACACAAATAAGATAATACATAAGAAACAAATTCCCCATATTTCCTATCTTTAGTGAACTGCAAAGTGAAACTTCAAAGGCCTTCCAGTTCAGTTTTAACTCCACACACTGCAACCCATTGATGCATTATTTCCCTTTTTAGATGATCTGACTGGCCCACCTTGATCATCTGCTTCTGTCTTATCACTCTTAACTCATTGAATGCTCACAGTGTTATCATAACTAACAGTGAGTAATATGCTGTAATAAAGTGGAAATACTGGGGGGATGTGAGGCATATTACTACACAGAAAAAAAGCAGACATACAGCACACTCCTCCTCCATGAATTCCCCTCACGAGCATGTTCCAATCAACCATGTGTTGCACATCAACCTCTCTGTGTGGAAGCCAAGCTACATCATAAAGGTTTTCAAGACATGGCCTGAACATCCTCTGTATTCTGACTTTACACTCAGCAGAAGACTGCGAGTTAAACGGGGGTCAATACCATCACTGTGACAAAGGAAATCCCTTCACTTAGGTGGATTCAACAGAAAGTGCCTAATTCCTGTACTTTATCAGTGGATGTAGACAGGAAACAGACTCAAAGTGGATACTTAGGGAAGACAAGAGTATAAGATGGTCTATCACTAGGATGGAAACAAGACAATAAGCCCTCTGCCAGCAGCCTGTCAATTTAATGAGGCTTGGTGTTTGCTTTCCTCTGTTTTACAGCCTCACTTTTCCTGAATCATTCTCTCATATTCTCCATTGGGATGGCTTTCCCTTCTGCCTGTCCCTGTTCAGAACTACTGAGGGTTCAGGGAGCTATTTCAAAAGTGAATGAGCAAGTTCAGTTTTTTTTTTTGGAGACACCTCCTTCATTTACTAAAGCATCATTTTTCAACCCAGATGCACAAAGCAGCACACGAAAAATACCAGATATGTGCTTCCATGCGCCACAAGGGACATCCACAATCCAATTCCAGTCAAACAGATGTCATGCATCAAGCTCTCTCCGAGGAAGCCACAGTAAGAGAGAGAAAGGAAGCGAGGGAGCGAGCGGGGAGAAAAATGATGAACAAAGGAATGATCTGGACGGCTTTTGAAAAGCAGCAGGCAGCTTAGTGTCAGCCCCCACATACTACAATGCAAGCACACACACATACACACACCGTAGGATTTTAACAATAGTGAGGATGTGGTTTCCAAAACATTATGCAACCTCCCTACAACCTTCCACACAATCCTTGCCTCTACCTTCATCCCTCCCACTGTCTCCAGACTTTCTCTGGTAAACAATAAAGAGTAATTTGTGGTGAACTCCCTTTTCCATTGAGAGGCTTCCCATTGTGCCTTTGCTTTCAGGCTAAAAATCCACCATAAAGGTTGTCAGATGGGCTCATTATAATTTGTTGGTGCCGGGCAAAAGTCATCAGTCATAAAGAAAGGAGGGGGTGGCTGGCAGTATGGTTAGATGGTAGTTGGATAAATAGCTAGATTAATGGACAGATAAATGAGCCCACTACATCTGGTGTTAACATGCATCCTGGGTAATTAAAGTCTAATTAGATAGTGGAAAAATGCATGAAATCCAGTTGTAAATTTACTGTCAAATCACCAATGAACACTTCATCTAAACAAAAGTGAAATCTAGTCTGAGGTACATTTGTCATTATGATTGTATATTTAAAGTGTTTATGCAATGCACTACACACACAGAGGCTATAAACAAGAAAAAAAAATTGTAATACAGTGTTTATAGTACTTGCACAGAGTGTGAGTAGTGTTAAAAAATGAACATGCTGCACTAACGTCAGACCATCTAATCTTTTGATCAGATGGTGTATTTTGTAGGACCAAATCATTACGCGTGGCTTAGTGCAACAGCTGCACGTTTCACAAGGTTGAAACTTGGGTGGTGTCAATGTCCCACCTTTGATTACACCATCCAACACTAAATAACTAGCTTGGAGAGAGACTGCGTCACAATGCTTTAAGCTAAATATATATACAGAATATGCTCCCAGCAGGTAAAACAGCTGTTATGGTTATAAGAGGATCAACATGACTGATGCTTAAAAGAATGCATTTCTTAATTGTGGGTCAAACTTGTAAGGACGCCAATTCACTGACTTCCAGTACATACGCATGCATGTGGATATGATGATCGTGACATGTGTGATAAATATGAGATCTTGCTGTAAATGTATTCAGATTAATTCGGAACATGACTGTGACAACACTGTATGTATCATAGTCTGATCATTTAAACTCTACTGAAATAAAGGACACTGCTATACACCTAGATTGTGTTACTTATTGCTACATCTAACAAATGAACAACTAAATGTGGTTTGACTTATCTGTCAGTACAGCTAATTAAACTCCTATCTGAAATAAACATCAGAACCTCCACTGACAGCTGGTTAAGCAGAGAGCACAGATAGGTGCCCCTGTGTTTCTTTCTGTCCCTCCTTTTATCCCCCCCTCTCCTTTCTTCTTCTGTCCCCGTCTGTCTCTGTGCTGGTGTCCGTTCTGAGTCCAGGCTTTTCCGTTCATGGTTCAGGGATTCTATCTGACTAAGACAATTCCCCTGTGGCGCCATGAAGCGAGACAGAGAGAGGAGGGAAAAAAATCTCATTAAAAAAGGGATCATCTGCTATCAACCACCGGCCTGGCCCCAACCGAGATCGGACACACTGAAAATACAAATGGCCTTAACAATAATTTGGAGTGCTGCCAGGCTGCACACTGCTTAGTATCAGCTGTATATTAGACGCAGACGTTTCTTGAGACGGGATGTCATGGAAAGATGGAACGTATGATGGAAAAAACACTGTAATGTTTTTTTTTTTTGTGCCTCTTACTTTAACACAATCCATCAGGGAGGTAAATGAAGCTTGATTTTAAGCACTGGCAGAAATTGAATGCTTAATTAGGCCTGATGAGAAGAGAACAGAGGAGATGCTTGAAGTACTCAACCTGCAAATGACTGTTTTGATAATAAATCAATCTGCTCAATATTTTTTTAAACTTATTGATGAAGGTAAAATGAAGCTGTAACCAATGGTATTAGAACTAGCAGCATTAACTGCTGAGCTGATGTGTCCCTTTAATCATGTCAGTGAGCCAACATGCACAACAGGCATCAGTCACAGCAGACCTGCTGCAGAGCAGTGGAGATACTTTCAGTACTGGGTTGTGGCTCATAAAAGCAAAACAAAAGTGTAAGTGTAAGTAACTAAAATCAAATTTAACAAAGCAACAAATGTTAAAAATATAACCTAAAATCAAGGAATAGATTGATTATCCTTTATGATCTTTACTACTTCTATGTTACAAAAATTCAAAGTGTTAACTTGAAAATATTTGTGCCAAAATCTTGAAACTTTCTGTTAGATCTTTAAAGCCCAAAATAATCTACTTGCTGCCCTATTTTTCCAAATGATACTCTACATAACTTGCATTGCAAATGTTCACCTGCGAAAGGTTGCCTCATCCCTGGCAAAAATATTCTCAAACTCGGCACTCATTAGCAGAAATTAAAGTGAAGTTTCCTTTTGCACTACAAAGGTTGAAAACATGCAGAGATGTAAATCAGTGTGATAAATGAGGGGTAAAGCTTGAAAAAGAGGGACTTCAAAGTGTGTGGGAAAATAATCATTCCTTGTGGTAGTGGTACAACAGGCCAGAACCCAATTTATACAAAGCAGAGAGACTCTCCTCATCATCACCTTTATCTGCCTCCTCACCATTGAATTTGACCTCTCCCCCTCTCTGCTATTCGAGCCTTATTTTCTCCATACAGAGGACCCAACTCTGAAAAGCTCTGCTCAGACATACCAGCAGATCCAGCTCTTCTTTAATCAAAGAGGACATGCTAATACTGCTAATGGTATTCATAGAGAGCTTTCCCACCTACATTCAAAGCATCCTGTACACTCTGCAGAGATCCAAACAGGCCTGAATGGCAAATGAATTCCACATGGCTTATTGCATCCAGTCTAACAGTTTAATGTGCGTTGATCAAGACAGCACCTTCTAAGACAGCAACCCCTTAGAAGGTGCTCTCCAACCACGTAAAGCCCAGATAATATTAACTGTTAGAAGAGATGGAACAAAGGTTAAAGAGCCCTACTTGTGCGTATATGTATTTGTCTGTGTATCTGTGTATGAATATCCATATGGAGAATAAATCCACAACACAAATCATCAGAAAGCCTGGTGTGCTGAACAGGTCTGGCCTTGGATGCTTCCCCAGCTGTGGGATTTGAACAGTGCTGAGAGGAACTGTCTATACACGGAAGGCAGGATGTCCTGTTCAACATTTTAAACAGTTTAATTGAAAGTGAAATGCTGAGAACATGCCTGAACGAGCAACATTAGACATCATCTTTTCCATGTATTTCATGGTTTATAATATCCTCGGTGAAACTTGTGAATGTGTATATCCAACACATCTGTACACACATCCAACTCTGCTACTGCACAGCTTTAACCTGAAAGAGCAAAAAAAAAAAAGTGTCTCCTAAAGGAGATAAATTGATGTTGCTGCATCTCAAATCTATTTCAGGAAATAATTCGCAGTGAAATGGGATGACTCATGCCACAATGACTGTTGGACATATCACTGAGAACACTTCAAGAACAAGGTGCTGTGACGCAAAAGTGGAAACAGAGAACAACAGTGGGCGAGTGGGCGGCTTCAAGTGAAGGAATCAGTGATCAGAGAACAAACACAGATCTTGGTCTATAAAAGCTGAATACGTAAAGGCTGATTGAACTTAGATGAATGATGAGTGGTTATGGGTGACTACGCAACTGACCAGGAAACAGACTCACACTCACTGAGGCTATGGCTCATACCATTGACGTCTCCCTCTGCGGACACTCTTCAGGAGTGTGAGGAAAGTCAACAATGTCCAGATAAAGTGAGCAAGACAAATCCAACAATATAGAACTGTGTGTTCATTCCTTTGCCAACGGCCTGGTGCTAAACTAACCTAAGCTAATTATTGCTTAGTGTAACACATCTTTGCAATTTGTGACACTATCTGTACACTCACACACACACATTTTCCAGCTGTGGACAAAGTACAGTAGATCCAATATAATACCATATAAGCGTCTCCAAAAAAGGACATGTT
>JAVQJX010042194.1:0-10928 GCA_036025115.1 Ambassis agassizii
CAACCAAACACTTTTAAACTTCTTCAAAAGTAACTTAAACTTAAAGTTATTTAAGCTGTCTGAATAACACATATATACTATATACCTATGTTACTGGTTTACCTCAAGGTAGCTCGCTAACATTGATTACTATTGGTGTGGGTGTGCATGGTTAGATCATCACATTGCTGCATTGTATTGTCTTTAAAAAGCAGAGAGTCTTCTGACTTCTCTGCAGCTTTAACAAAGAAAAACAAAGATCTCAAACAGGAGGATAAACAACAACTGTTTAAAAGTGGAAGCTTATATCCTCACACATTTTCCCCCGCTCTAGCTGTACTCACACTTATATGAATGTCTGTCTGTGTTGGCAACTCTTGCGATTCCGCATATTGCTAGACCATCAAAGCTTCGTGAAGTCAGGGTGATTCTGCTGGTGAAAAATGCTTTGGTGCAGTGGAAGGGATGTTTAATGTTTCTGGCATCAGCAGCTGTGGTTTTGTTTGTGCTGAACACTACAAGGAAAAATGAGCCACTTAGCATGAGCAAGTACAGACACCAGGCTGAGGAAAAAGACAAAAAAATACAAATGAAAAAACGCCACCTTTGCTCCTATAGATACAACAACAAAGCCTTCAGGACATGTTCAAGAGTTTGAGAATAAAGCTGCTGTTCCATTATCAGCACATGGTGTGTTGATGTAGAAAATGTGATGGCTTAGAGGAAGCAGCCGTCATCACCTTCTGTTTCTGCTGCACGACCGCTTCCTTTGTAATTTAACAGATCGCTCCGACTGAGGGGAGGGAAAAAAAGCCAGAGTGTGCAAATAAGAAGATGACAAATGGTTTCAAGCTTCATGATCCCATCTCTCAGACTGAAAATCTCATTTGTATGACTACAACATGTCCTGCCGGAGTCTGTCTTTGGACCAAACAAGCTCTTTCTCCTTTGAATTGTGAATTCTGATTATAATTAGGTTTTCATCAGCTTAATGTGGCCGCTCCTCTCAGGCGGCAGAACCAACGGCACACATTTTATTTTACTGTTGATACGATCAGATAGATATAAAACTCCAGCTGTGACGTGTACTTCACTGGACAGAGGAGGATCTGATCAACTAATTGAGAGCATTTTCTTGACAAGCCGTAATTTGTACGCAGGAAAAAAAAAGGTGCTTTTGATTTACTCGGTCACAGATGATGAGTTATTGATAAAGTCATTACGTTGTCTTGCATTAGTCAGGCTGCATATGTTTATGATAAATGATATGATGTCACATGGCTAAATGATGAATGACAGAAGCCATCTCCTGTCCAATGAGCATGATTATCTGCTGAATTGATTCACTCTCACTGTCAGGTGGTTCTGCTCTGAGCTCATCATTTAAAACCAGGACCACTATCATTTACACTCACAGGTCTGATTTCATAAGAAATATTAAAAATGTAATTTCTTGCATTTCAATACGCACTGCAGCATGACTAACACGTTCATTAAATTGGTCATAATACTTCATTAATCTGTGACAATGACAGCTCATTAAAAAAAGAGTAGAAACATGTCATTATGCGTTGGATTTAATCTTCCTTTAAAGTTTAAATTTCCTGATGCTGATGAGTTCATGAAGCCACGCCACTCCAGGCCTCACTTCTCTACTTTACTGAAGCACTTTTGTTGCTCTGTTATTAAATAAAGTTGTCTTTCGTCACATAAATGATGTTCATATAAATAATGTCCTAAAATAACTGCTTCCAATAGTAATTATTATTATCAGTGATTTAAAGGCAGTTATAAAAGTGATCCTGTCACCTTTGAATTAAACCTGGTTATCCTTAAAAATGAGAGAAAATTGGAGTAAGTTAAAATGTTAGAGTTATAAAGACCATGCAATCTCAATCTTTGGGAAGTGGAAGGTTACTGTAATTCAACATTGAGCCTGTCTGGTCCTGCCTCTCTTCCAGACTCCTTCCCTATTCATTCAACTAATCAGCGCATCCACTCCTTTATTCCTTTATGTCTTTCCCATTCAAACGTCTGTGCTCTTCCTCACTTTTTTCTCTTGTTCGTCTTGCTGGCACCCACCAAATCCCAGACTCCACCTTCCACCAGGGGACTCTCCTCAGTGGGATAGGCTCAGACTCCCTCCTGCAAAGCACTCTTTGAGGATCTGCTCAGCTTCTGGAGTCTGCGCCAAATGGAATTTTCTATGCTTCTTTGTCAAAATCTTGTTAATAAATCCTTTCTCATCTCCACTTCATGTGGTGAAACCTCTTCTAGTTGAATCAGTTACAATGTAAGCTAACAATGTAAACCTAACCAAGTAGTTGTGTTGCCTAAATCCATCCAAACACAGAAAGAAGCAGTTAGACTGCAGTAACACTGCCACAAAATAGAAGTGCTGTCAATGTAAGTCATTATCAGTAACACCAGAGTTTATTAACAAAAAAAGTTCCCTGTGTGGAAACTTGCTACAGAAACAATATCACTGTGTAGCTTTGACACTTTTTCCTCTGTGACACTGCAGACTCTATAGACTTTCACAACATCAACAGGGAATTTGAAATAAATGTGAGGTTTTTTTGAGGTCACTGTAAGAAAGAGAAGTGAGCCACCGAGGTGAAATGCAGGGCGCAACACGGCCAAAACAATTCAGCTCTGCTGTGCCGACTGGAAATGAACAAATCAGGGGTGAGTATATGTGGACTTTTACCAACTCTGAGCAAAGATGGAGCTGAATTACAAAGGTCCAAGTTCAGGAGATACACACTGTGAAGCTCCTTGAAACAGAAAAGAGTCCTTTTTAAAACTGTATGTTTCATGATCAAATATGTATAAGAACAAAGAGTCTTTAGCACTGCCCACATTTTGGGCAAGGAACCAGTCTTCCAGAACATGCAGTCATCTTGATATAGTACGACGAAAGTCCTCTGAGCCTTGTTAAAGTGGGAAGTATTGGCATTCTAATAAAGAGAATATTTCTCTGAGTGTGAAATACGATGTGGGGCTCCCTGCTTAAAACTGCTGAAGGTGTTCAGAGACCAGACGACTGCTCATCTCAAGCTCCTCCAAGAGAAATCAGGCTCTCAATCAAAACTGCAAATTATCTTAAATGCATGAGATGCCAAAATGTAGGGTCCTCCACAGCTGATCAGTTGTCAGTAAATTAAAACTATTAACCTCAGGATTTTAAAGAAAGAAGAGGTGCAGTGTGTGGAGGCTGATCGTTCAGACTGACTGCAGAAAAGGTCTTAAAATAGCCTGCTGGGGTAATTAGTGATTTATGAGCTGCTGAAGGTGTGATATATAGAGCCACGCTGTAAGCTGCATTGGTGTTCATATGGAGTATTTATGATGGGTGACAGGAGCGGCAAATGGCTGCATGGCACAAGCATATGTCCTCACCCCGCTACACATTTCTCAGGAACAGCTTTATGGCATTGCAGAGGGCTAGTATGTTTTCATATGACTGCTGAATCACTGGTCGTACAGTACGAGGATTCCTGATGAAGTTAACAACCAGCACAAAGTCCTGAGGAAAGAACCATTTATACCACAAGAGTGTCTGTCTGAGGCCTGACTGCAGTGGCAGGAGTCCAGACAGAGCACTAATGAATGCACCGATAAGACTCTTTCACTGAGGCCATCAAGTTTCTTCTTCACTCGCTCTTTACTTTCAAAAGGACACTGGAGTTTATCTAATGGGTCAAAAAACCATCTAAAAAGTGTCGGAGCAGCCCGGCTAATTACGCAGGAGGAGGAATGAGCAGCTCTGCTGCTGAGTTTCTCATAAACTGCATATGGGAGGAAGTAATCTTATTAGGCTAACAGTGATGCAAATTCAAGCTCATATATTAGATTGGCTGCCCAAAGCATAAACAAACCCTCAAATATCTGTGGGGGCTCATCAATACTAGTACCTGTCAGGTACAGTGGAAACAAGTTTGGAAACATTTAGATAAGCCAAACTCATTAAAATAAACTCTTATTATCAAGTCTTATTTAATATACCAGCTTGTGTGGCTAACATCAACCACATACACCCACACAGTTTAAGCTGACCTAATGACCAGACATGACAAAATATGCAGCTCATTGCAGAACCATTAAAGCAATGGGTCAGCAGTTTCACATGATGCGATTCTCATGTGTCTCCACTGGACCAAGCGTTTCTGCTTCATTTCCATTTCTTCTGCAATATGAATATAACTCTCAGTAATGCGCTCCACTACCATTCATGGCAGAATTAAGAGTCTGCCCAGTTAACCTGAGCCTCCTGTGTGAACACAGAGTCACAGTGTGATGAGTTCAAAAAGTAGCATTTTATTCCTTTGTTGACAGTATACTGTGTCTGTATTTTACATTACATTGCCAGCCTGTCCTCCCACAGGTCAGACACCAAAACATCCTTGTGCAGAATCTACACTTCATAAATAGCAACAGGTCTCTACTTCTGGAAAATCATAACTGTGGTTATGAAATATTACACTTGACGACTGGGCTTTCCTGAGGCATCAGCCTGGCTGTGGAGGGTGGGTGTAATGTGGGTGTCAACTCCACATTCCTCAGGCAAACTAAAGCATCACCCGGGTGAATCTACAGTACATCGCTGCCCTTCACCCCCGCCGGGCCTCTCTTCCATGAAGATGAGACAAACTGCCTTCATGGCAGGCCGGGGGAAGCAGCAGAAGCAGCTTCCTGTCGTGATGAGGGCATGTTATTCACCCTTGGATGCTATCGAACAACGGCCAAGTTTATCACTTCCTCCCCGGGTCCTGTTGGGCCATCTCACTCACTGATGAATTGATTTTTCTAACTAAATTCTAAAACAGACATGTAACATTGAGATTATAAGTGCTCATGAGAAAGATGAGCACTTACAATCACTGATCACTGTTCCCCTGGCTTGGCCTAAGGCATGCATATTAATTGATTACCACAGCCTGGCAGCCCAAACCCAGGGGAGAACCTTTAATATATGTTGTTGTGAATGGCTCCATTCATTAAAATTCCTTACTCACAGGGAGGCACGGTTTTCCTCACAGTCAATAGCGGTTGTGTAATCAGGGGAAATCAGCAATTCCAGGGAAACAAACCCCACCGACGTGAAGGCTTTAGAATTAAAAGATGACTAATCAATTCTTGTACTTGTAGAACACACTGAAAAAGACTGGAAATCGTTGTTTGAGAGATGCAGCTGTTACATGTCAAGTTTATGTCTATTGAAGACTGCAATGCAACAACAAAGTATCTCAGTAAAAGTCGAGAAAATTCAGACAACAGCCAAGCCTGCCTTTGTATAAAAAAACTAGCTTCATTAAAAATGAGTTTAGGACAGTTTTACAATATGTTGTTGGTCAGAGACCACTTTAAGTCACAACAAACAAAGGCTGACTTAGCTGTAAACTTGTTGCATCGGGTTTCTTCTGCCTATCCAGGGCAGGCAGCAGGTATGGAAAGCCAGACCTCGCTTTTCTTAGCCACCTCCTCCAGCTCATCTAGTGGGGATACTGAGAGATACACACTTTAGGTCCACCCCAGGGCCTTGTCCCTGGTGGACATGCCCACAACACCACCACACCACCTCAGCTGGCTCCTCTCAACACCCTGCCTCTGAGGGAAAGACCAGACCTTATTCTGACCTTTTGAATGTGTGACCTCATTCTTTCAGACACTACCGACACTCTGTGACCATAGATGAAGCTAGGAACATGGTCTCTGCTCTTTCTTTATCACAATGGACCTGAGCAAAGCCCTTATTACTGCAGACCCAGACCTGCAGGCCCAAAGATGATGACAAATAGAAGTGACAAAGTAGGATGAGTAAAATTCACTCAAATGTTTCTCCAGAGGATGAACACTCTCCATTTGCACATGGATGCACTGTGCTATTAATGCCTTTAAATCAGGCCGTGGGTTGTTGAGAGAGGGGGGGCGAGAAAGGGGCACTCAAAACTGGATTTGAACCCAGGTTGATCCTCCGTTGAATGGAGAGCAAACACTACAAGTTGAGTTATCAAAGTACTCTGATGTGAATAAACAACATGCCCTCTCCATATTAACTGACTGGATGAGAACAAAGCAACACGGAATAGTGGCTAAAAAAATGGCTAAAAAACATAAAAAGAAATGGACTATTATTGTGTTATTAATGAGCAGAAACAAACAGTAACATGAATGGCAGGCTGCCGGGAAAGTGGTCTGTTTGTTTACCTGTTAGAAAATGTTGTGTAACCTCTCCATTTCAACATCTCTAGTTTTTTTGTAACCCGTAAGTGTGCACCTCTTCTCTCCCTCCCATCCTTGGCTGAAAGTGGTGTTTAATCTACTCTGTATCGGCCATATTTATCAGCAAAATAACCCCTGTTTTTTCCCCCTGAAAAACCATTTCTTCCTCTGCATGAAAGGATTACTCTCCCCAGCTAACATCTTTCTTATTTAAGCAATACTTAACGGATGAGCTATTGCTGGAGGTAAAATGCATGGTTGATGGCAAACAAAAGTGACAAGTGAACAACAAATAAATTACAGTTTAAGGAAGGGTGCTGCCATCAAGGACAAAGTGGGTCTGGGTGTAACACACTCAGTCAATGACTGTGTAATATATCTGTGGTATGATGTTGTCAAGGCAATATGTTGGGATTTAAACACAGCAATATCAGGCAGCTGCACAAGGACTGGAGAGATGATGTACTACACAGATCTCAGATTGCATTGCAAATGTAAGCTGTTCTTTTCTGGGGAGGGAAAATGTGAAACATGACAAAAGATCAGAAGAATGCACGGGTTGATTTAAATGATAGGCTCCCTATTTCTCTCAGAGCTTATTAAAATGTTTTTTCACATCATTTATCACAGTGTATCCCCAAATAACCTGATAGTTTTGAACAGGAGGAACCAGCCTCTCCCCCCCCTATCTCTCTCTTACATAAAAACAGGACAAACAGGGTCAGTCAATGCACAATTTTAGCAAACAATTGTGGTCTAACAGCAAACTGGCACCAGTTCATTTAGAGTTTTGTTTCGTACATACATGTAAATACAACCTAATTAGAAAGCATCTTGGAATGAAGCCTGTGCCAGTCTCGTTGGGGTAAAATAAATATGCTGTGAATAGGATGCAGAATTAAGAGGCTGCATGAGCTGATGATAAGAAAGCAGGAGATGGCAGAAGTTTCAGGACCTATTTCTGTAGTGGCAGACTTCCAGACTTTCCCCTCATTTGCAACCCATTAGGTTATTGCATATTCATTATCTACGACTAGGGGCACATAATTCACATTCAGGAGAGCTCTTGAGAATATTCCACTAAAAATACTCAGCCCGGGTAGTAAGAGTGGCATACGGCAAAGCAGACAGGTGGTGACCAAGAACAGAGAGCCATTACTAACATAATAAAACAATACATTTACTAATGGGGGTGGGGGTGGGGGGGATCAATTCAATCAAGTGATGCAAGCTCAGAGTAGTTTTTACGTCAGTTTGCAGGTGCAGACAGACTTTGAACAGTAAGTGCACTCATCATTGCGTTAAGTATGCGTAACATGAATTAGCATGACATTTGTTCAAGTGCCCTGGTGGGATGAGCACTGCAACTTTTCCAACCCTAATTTTGGTGCAAAGTCACCAAACATTCTTAACAGTTTATTTAAATCAGACGCCTTTCATTTTGATAGGCATCTGTTCTGAAAAAAGAAAATGATCTGGGACTTTACCAAGATGGCTGCAAATGGATAAAACTGGCTGTTTGCAGATTAGAACAGTGCTTTATTGATGGGACAGAGCCCTCTGTCTGCTCCTGCCTCTCTTCCAGCCTCTTCCTGATTGGGTTTATTCAGTCACAGCTTGTGCTCAGTCATTCCATTACATCTCCTCTTATTCAAAATTTCCTGCTTTCCCTCACTGTCCCTCTTCACTAAATCCACCTTCCACCAGGGGACTCAAGAGTCCTCAGTAGGGCGGGCTCAGACGGCCTCCTGCAGAGCGCTTTGCCAGGATCTGCTCATTCCCAGTCTGAGTCTACAGCAGATGAAACTTTTCTCCGCCTGACTGTCAAATCATTGTGAATAAATCATTTCTCAGTGTCTTCTAGTTGAAGTGGATTTATACCTCTACAGGTGGCATAAAATATTATCTAGTTTTTTCAACACAAAGTTAAGCAACTTAGTAAAGTTTAGAGAAAAATCAGGGTTGAGTTTGAACTTTCAATGTTATATTAAGGGAAATATTGACCTTAAAAACAAAGAAACAATGTTAAAGGAAAGGTGAACTTTTATTTTGAAACTTCATTGTCTCCTGTGTTAAAGTTCAGTGTTTTGCCAACCTATACATCCACCCTGACCTCCTCCCTTTGCTCCCATCATGGCCACTCTGAGAGATCTAAATGTTTATGTAGGAATGGAGGCTTGTGACGATGTGGCACTCCAGTCAGTGCAAAGCATATGCTAATGCACTGCAGTGTGTGTTTGCCCAAATATCTGAACGTAACTGGAAGCCACTTTTAGCAGTCCCAGTCATTCAGAGGCTCCTGTTATTGCTGATTCAGATGGTTCTTTATACAGGTTATGCAAATGCACATAGCAGAATGATGAGGACGTTGGCTCTGGCTGAAAGGTTTGACCACTTGTGGTAACCACGTGGAGTCCTCAGATTTCCAGAGTGCACGCATTTTTCCTCTCTGACTGGAAAAGTCAACACAGCATAAGGCAGGCGAGGGGAAATTCTAAGTAAGGATGAGGTATTCCAGATGAGAATTTCTATTCTCCTCCTCCTGATGCTCCATCAAGGATTATTGGTTCCCGTAGCTTGAGAGATTGAATACATGTTTTCACCTTTCATTCCAAACCTTCAAAATTCAATATCTGTGTAAAAGCAAATCTGGAAAAGCCGTTATAAATCACAATACTGTCCCGCCTTTCACAGAGCCCTTCAAAACGCCTTGGGTAACAAGAAAATCCAGCAGTCTTTCCCGGAGTGTTTTCCTAATTTCCTGAGAACTCAGTCCAAATTCCATCTGACAATATTATGACTGGAACCTTGGGTTATTTCAAGGCATGCAAGATTTATTTGGCTTTGTAGCAGGAGATAAAGTTAAAAAGAAAATGAATGAGTGAGTGGACACATGATCTGAGTTATACTTACCAGATGAAAAAAAAAAGGTCACGCTAATTACAGTGTGTGTTCTTTAAAGCAGATTAAAATGTCAAAGACTTTGACTGGACTTTGGTAGTTCGGACTTTCATTAAAGAGCTTAAAATAAAAAATTAGGGGCAAGCCACTGACATAAGCCTGACCTACAACTGGAAAAATCTGTTCCCATTTCATTTTTTGGGGGTGAGGACTTGTCAAAGAAACTCACACTGTGACCCTGCACCAGCAAACTGTGTGTGAGAAATCCTTTAGTCAGCAAGGCTACATCCCCACCCATAATGAATTAAATCTTTGTAGTGAAATACAGTTCTTTCTAATCAGCAGTGACTAAGCACTTTGCCCAGGGAGAGCTGCACTGGTCTTTAGCCTCTCTATTCCCTTTTGGCACCCTTTGATATCTGAATCACCAACTGCCTGTGTGAGTCTGCAGCTCCAGTAACTGACATCTTTGCAGGAGATTTTTTTGGCCGTTGAAATTCTTTTGTTCCTTCTCACTGCTATGTGGGGCTGTAAGCGTGTAAAAGCAGCTGTTGGTTTCCATCTTGAAAAGTGCTTAGAAGAGCAGTAATGGAGGGAAAAATCAGTAATATGAGACGTGCTAATGTCATACCCCATCAACCCCAAATACCTCCATTTAATTCAACTAAAGCCCCCACTGAACACCAACTCTCATTTTCACTCGATCCAGTGCTTGTTCATACACTTTCCTAGTGAGCAGGGTTTGTGCTGGATTCCAGAGAAAACATCAGAGTAAGAGGACATTTTGAGATACTGGAACTTTAACCTGGGCTATGTGATAAACAGGGTGGGTCATATGGAGGGATACTTTACACCCCATTCAGACTCACAGGTGGTCTCTGGCATCAAGGAATAACTTGTTTAAACAAATGTCACCCATGGTGCACCACACATCTGCACAGAAGAATGACTAAAATGTTCAAGATTCACACAGCAGCCACCACATCACTCGCAGGTCCTGATGAGGCCAGATGTGGTGGTTCATAACAGAAAGAGTGTAACAGAAGCCTCTTCTGAAGGAGAGTATATCAAGAGTGAATTGAACTAAGATAAACAATGAATAAGGCAAAGTGAGAGGGGCACCAGATATGGCAAATAAACACACCCCACACTGACTACATGTGTCCTTAGCAGCAGGAAACAAAGACGATCCAACCCACTTTGAAAAATAAATGGTGCTGGGAAATATACACAAACACGATATACAGACAGTCAGGTACATTTCCCAGCCAAAGAAAGCCATTCCATGTTTTTGAGATTAGGCTCCACTCATATTACAGGCTAAATTTAAGAAGTAGTTTTCATGAACCATTTCTAATTACGGGGATCTGTTTTTTAAACCGTGTGGGCATTAAAGGAAAAGATGTTTTCGGGATAAAAGAAGCTTTCAGAACTGTATTTTAACAGATGGTTGTATTAACCTGGGGTTTTCATCTGCTGCAGGAGTGGGAGTAAATGGGGGAGGGGCTATAAGGAAACTCTGGGAAATAGTTCCAAGTACAAGATTGTGATTAAGAATTCTTCTTTTCATTGGAATGAATACCTTCAAAAATCATGCCATCTCTGGTAATATTCCCATCTGGGTAATACGACTGCTGCTCCGTCTGAATCAAAGTGGATGGGGAAGCATCGTTTGTGCATACTCTCTACTTCCTGAAAATCCCAGAGCGGCTCAACATAGTTTCACTGCTCCTCCTCAGTAAGAGGACCCAGCTGATGTGGGGTCATGCTGCTGGTTAAGATGGGCGGGGGGGGCCCCGGGGCGGGGGGGGGCGGGGGGGGCG
>JAVQJX010042293.1:0-15905 GCA_036025115.1 Ambassis agassizii
CAATTTTCATTATTAGTCTGCAGGCTGATAAAGATTTTTTAATACTTACAACATATGTTAACACATTTTAGAAATGTCCCTAAAATCTGCATCAACACAAGCACTTAATTTGAACTGATTCTCCTTAAGCAGCTAAAAACTGATTGTCCAGTTATTAGAAGTCCAAAGCTATTTCCAGGAATCATTCAAATACTTCTCAGTTCTTCTGGGAAATTATTAGGGAGTCTCAGTGGTTATTGTGATATTTCCTCCCAGCAGGACCTATGACAGCATGCAAACAAATGAGTCTCCCACATTACTGAGGTCATTCCCACCATAAAACTGCGCCCGGACATCCAGACAGGAAGTGATGGCATATCCTGCCTGGTCACATTGTTTACAAACAGCTCTGCTTGCACCGTTGCTTGCTCATTAGTGGCGCATTCGAGCAGTGACCAATCAAAAAGCAACCAGGAAGCAGGTTATTGTCTGACATGCACCAGTGAGGTAAACACAACATATGGAAGATATGTCAGTGAAAATATGGAAACCATATTCCCTCTAAAGCCCCTGTGTAATGTGAACCTGTAGGTCGGATTCACTTACCTCTGCCTCCTTCTGTAGCAGGATCTGGTCTTTGTCCAGCACATCCTCATCCACAGCTCTGCAGGCAGAAACACATGTTCAATATCTTTACTTGGAAAAGGAGTAACCGTTTGAGAGACATCTCACCTGCCCGCTCTCTTCAGCCTCTCTGAACGGAAGTTCTCATAATGCAGATCCTGAGTGACCTCCTGGAGGTCCTGCATGTGGGTCCTGCAACAGACATACAGTCACTTCTCCAGACACTTGAGGGCAGCAGAGCTCTGCTTTACTCTTTGTCTTCCGTTTCAACGTTTGCATCCAGACGTCCTGTCAGGGCTTTTTAATGACTTTCCTTCTTTACATGAGAAGTTTTATTACCAAGGAGACTCACACAAGCATGGTACGCAGTTTGAGGAAGTCATTGTGCTCAGGATTTTCCACCTCCACTACTCCCCAGGGGTAAAGACGGCCACGGATCTTCTTCCCCTTTACCTCAATCAGCTGGTTGGAGCCAATCACAGCAAAGGGAATGCTCGCCTGGGAAAGGAAGTCAAAAGTCAGTGGATGCCCAGGGACGTCAAGAACGGGATATGGAAAGAGATATGGGGGAAAAAAAGGTATCAGGGAGGAGAGGTTTAGCAAAAGAAAACAAGGATGAATGGGAAGAGATACATGGGTATCAGTGAGCCAGAGAAGGGGAAAATGGCTGACATCAGCTGTGTGTCCCTGTCTCACCTTCAGGACTCTGGTCTGCTCCTTGAACTCCTCATCTTCGTCAGAGTCGGCGTCAGGTAGCTGATAAATTTTGATCCCGTGCTCTGCAATCTCGTCCAGAATCTGAGAGGAGGAAAGAAGGGAGGCGCAGCGTGAGGAGGCTGCTTTGTGACCTCATTGTAACCTCCTAACCTGTCCCACTGCACTGGGGACCGGAGTCCAGAACAGAAACCCAGACGTAGTGTCACAATCAGCAAGAGCTAAGCACAGCACTTCACTAACATTCACATCTGTTGTTTTGCTTGAGTTCTGTTCAACTAAAACAATTTAACCTGAATCTGATGCCAACACTCTGAAATGGGTGAAATTCACTGTAAACTATGAATTAAACGGACAAAATAACAGCTGCAGCTCCGACCCATAAACTGGAAGCTCTATAGAGTAACAGGAGGGTGTGAGTGAGTACCTGTTGTTGCAGCAACACATTTAATTAAAGCCCCCCGTGGAGGAAAAAAAAAGGGGGGCGAGATAAAAAAAAAAAGGGTAGAAAGGTGAAAAATAACAATGTGTGTGCAAGTTCTGAAAGACTCCAACACAAAGGTCTCAGAGACCGGTGAAGAAACAAGTTAAAACAAAGGAGCTTTCTTCGTCTCTACCTCGGGGACAGATGTCAGTATTTATTATTCTAAACATCAAAGCTGCATTTTTCTTTTGTTTTCCCAAGTGCAGAATTTTTCAATCCACAATGTAGTCTTATGTAATCGGGCCAAAAAATGTCAAGTGTTGTTTTCCTGACTTTTTGGAGACTTTCATGTACTGTAGTATATAAAAGGACAGTGGTGAGTCAGCCAGGAGTCTGGGAAGTGAGCGCAGGTTTTCCTACAGAGCGCAGCTCCTGTTTGAGTCCTTGTTATGGCTGTGGCTTGTTTTCTCAGTGAGCTCTGTGCACAGTGTGTGTGTGTGAGATAGTGTATGCACGGATATTGTTGTGAGGCAGATCTAAAAACAAACAAGCTTCGCAGGACTCAGAGGAGAGCGTGACACCGGACCAGAGCCTCTTTTTCCTTCATTTACTCAAACACACATGATTTACAGGACGCTCCAACGTGGAGGCTGGATAAACATCACTGCACCGGTGGGGCAACGCATGAAGAATTTTGGGAAACTGTGCACTTCATGGGAAAATAAACATGTGTGACACAATGGCAGGAAAAAAATGAAACAAACAACCAATCTCATCGCACAAGCAGATAAGATAGAGGTTAAATTCAAATATGATAAAACTGAACTGAACAACCTGTTACACTGATGAAGAATAATAAGCACCAACACGAGTTTGTTGTCAGCCATCATCTGTTTCCAGACCATGCTAATCCAAAATGGCTGTTTACCTGAATCACTCTGTTCTGTAACATGTGCTTAGTATGACCTGACACCTATAATCAAGACCTCTCTGGGATCAAGAGATGTCAAAATCACTCCCTGCTCCAAATCCCTGTTGTCTCCTGCTGATTTACTCTACACTATGTAAGCCTTAATCCCTGGTGTTACACCAGCCTCTCCTCCTCGTATTTGTGTATTTTAGTTGGCACAGGACTGTTGGCAGTGGGAGCCATTTTGATTTTATGACCATCCTGTTCGGCTATAATACCCTGCTCACCCCACCCGCCCTTCTCCTCTCCTCTCTCCTCTCTGCGCTGTTATGGTTGGCTGTATGGGTCATCTGATTTCTGTCAAGGCGGTGTACAAACAATGCCACACAAGACTGAGTATTAATTAGAAAAGGAAGCCAAATGATTCATATATTTCTGGCTCGCGTCACTGAAATATGAAGCATTGTTTATGGAAATATAGCGGCCTGTTCTGTAGCAGTGATAAGTGTGAGGGCGTAGGCTGATCCTGTTCGGTTAGAAATGAAACTTTCAGGTGAATCACACCAAACATGTAGGTACAGAGAAGTCAGGATCACTCACTGCTAAGCATGGCAGTGTTGAATATGTTGCAGTGGTTATATGAAGCCCAAATATAGCGCGTGTAGGTCTAAACATAGATGTAATTACACAGAGTGAAGTCATAGGAGACATGGCTAAGCAAACTGCACAGACCAAAAACCACCAATCAAACAAGGTGCAAACAAGTCATTAGAGGGATCAACCATTTGAGCACGTCAACCTGAAAGCGGAATAATATTTTCACCATTTGTTCATTCTTACAAGCAAACCCACAGAATATGACTCAAACACCTGCTAAGCTTTGACAACTGAACCATGGACGAAAACCACTGAAAGGAAACAAACAGCAGCCAAAGAAATGAGCAAAGGAAACATGAGAGGGGACTGTAACGAGTCCTGACTATCAACAGGTGAGTGTATGCACAAACACACACGCACACACTCACCACTAAGGACCAAACAGAGCCTCCGCTGGCCTGGCATTAAACTAAAACTGTACCAGGGAACAATACTTGGAAGTCGAAACATGTTCCAGAGCATTTTTAGAAAATCAACAATGCAGACAGAAACAAAACAATCAAACTGCATCTCCACACCAAACAACTCGGACTGAGAAAAGCAAAAAGGAGCCCTTCAGCAGCACTTTTACATAATGTTTATGTAACCTCACAGCCTCCTGCCAGCTTCCGCAGAGTGACCATGGGAATGAAACAGTGCATCACCACCATTAGGAGAGTGTGTCTGATCAGATTATAGACTCAGACCCCAGAAAGATGCCCCTTCCACCCCCTTTTTTTGTAGCTTTACGGTTCATAAAATCATTTTCCTCCAAAATGACTGACAGCTGTGTCCAGCTCATTACATCTATGTGATGACTGCACAAGTGGAACAAGGTTTGGAAGTTGACTGACCCAGCAGTAGGACACGGTTTGTTTTGCAGTTAAGGACAGGGGCCCTTTTCCCCAAGACTTTATTAAAGGAAAATCCCAGGCATGGTGCACAGTGTGTCCCTTATGAGATTCCTGTGGGTCCAACTGCTTGTTTTGCACCTTGCAAAAATACACAAAGTTTTGAGAGCGGCATTAACTGTTGAAGTGATTTCAATCTAACTTTGTTGCAGTTACACTTTTATTCTGTGTGTTGTTTTGCCCTCTGACATGCTTATAGTTTCTTTCTGAATGCTGCATACAGACGCACTCTGTGTGGGATATACACAGGTTAGAGGTTACCATAACTGAAGCAACAACTACGCCAAATAACATCAGAAAAATGAGAGAATTATTATAGAATTATAAATCAATCTGATAGTAAGGAGATTCAATTTATTACATTTTTTAATCAAAATGTATAGATTCTTTAGTTTGTGACCTGTAAATGCAGTTCAGATCTTTTAAGTGATTATTCATGAACTTGATAACTTCCATGAGCTTCCTGTTTCGGGCCACTTTCTGGAAGACAACGATTTCAACAATGAAGGAAAAATAAATAAATTAATAATGAGAATCTGAACCTTTGTGTATTTACTTTTTCACTATTGCAGCTAAGGCTTAAGCTGTAGTTGTTACCATCAATCCAGAGGTGGAAAAAAAAACAGCAGTGTGTTGAATTCCAACTGTCCAGCCAATAAATATAGGCCCGTCCCACATACAGTAAAATAAAGGGCCAACACAACTTAAGAAGAAAAAAAAAATCTGTGAGGAGTACCAGCATCTCCAGCTGTAAATCTCAGTCAAAGCCTTAATGCCTTAATGTTTAATACAAACAGAAAAGGAAGGTTTCTCTATCATCCAATCCATGAAACATGACTCTCCAATCAAAAGCATTATGAGGAATAAGTGTAGCTCTGAATACAAGCATGTTAAATATTAAGGATGAGGAAAGCTGAGCCCTGCATTCACGTAATTACTATTTCAAACAACACCTGAACTGTAAGATTACCAAACAAACGACATGAAAAGCACATTCCTACAACTCTTCCTTTGTTTCCAAACTTAATTAGTATAACCTCAAGACATACGGGAACAAACGCTCCACTCTTTCCAGGAAACGCCTTTCAACTAAGCGGCTCTCTCCTGCCTGCAGGGAGTCTGAGGGGGTGAAGGAGCCCCAACAATACCTGATCTAGGGGGTCGGAAGGATTTAGGCCTCATAACAGCCTCCTGCACAAACACACACACACACACATATTTTCACATATGTAGCGTCACTTGGTGGACTGGTACCTCCAGGAGGTCAGCGAGTCAGCTGGGCTCACGCCGTTAGTCACTCTGACCTTCCTTCATCATCTACAGGGCAAATCCCTCTGATAGTACCAACCCAGGACCGAGTCTGATACATAGCAGCAGCAGCAGCACTGGGTGAATAACACCTCTTTGTTCACAGGATTAAAAGACACTTACATGCACAGAAACACATTCCAGATACATTCAGTCAGTCCAGGTCCAGACTAGATCAGACCGGACCAGAACAGTTGGATTTGTTCTAACAGGAGGCACTGAAGGAATGTACAGAGGAAGTCCTACAACCAAGGTAACATGAAAGCATCATATGAGTCAATGATCAACACACAACCTCCCACACAACTATTGTCTGGACTAAGTAGTAGTACAGTTAAGACCACCCACATCTCCCTCTGATCAAAGAGCATGTAGAGATACAATTGAGCTATTCATGTGAGCCTGTATTTGAGTGAGATTTAGCTGGGGACAGACAGTGTGAGTGTGGGATTTTAAGCATACAGCAGGTTTTCTGACTTGGTCTATTAATCTAAACAACTGCAATAAGTCACTCATTAGCAGCACGGCAAAGCCGGAAACCATCTCTTCAGGTTGGCCCCTGAACAAGGAAACCTGCTGTTTTTACAGTCAGCACGTACTTTTTTTTTTTAACATAAGAATGGATGATTGTGTGTAATAGAGCTGCTCGCTCCGTGTGAGGGGGAAAACCTGCATATTTATTGTTTTAAAATCTGTAGAGATGCATGCTTTGGCACAATGATTGCTGGAGGGCAGAAAAATAAATATGTCCGCGTGTTTCAAACACTGGCAGCAAAGGGACTGAGCAGAAGCTGACCAGCGACCCTCTCTCCCTCTTTCTCCCTCACACACACACAATGTTCTCTCCTGAGGCACCAGCCTAATGAACATATAAATGGTGAAAGAACATTATAATTAGTAAAACAATTACATTACATTAATTATATTAAACTGTCGTGATTCGAACATGTAGCAGCATCACACATTTTTGCTATTTCTAGCATAACAGATCAGACTGCAGGAGCCTTTTAAGGACACAAGTGCAGGACAGAGATAATGTGCCCTGGTGCAGCTGTAGGAGATGATAGCCAGTCAGACAATGGGGGGAAAATGGTGACAGTGGCCTGCTGAGGTGTAAAATATAGCAACTCAGGGTGACAAATAGAAGGAATGATAGGATCTGGTTAGGAGACAGTGAGCAGAGATGGATGGGTACACACAAGAGAAGATGAGGGAAAAGGCAGGGGATGTGAGGAGAGGACAGAGAAGGGAGGGGAAGCAGAGGGAAAAAAATGGCTGCACTATTGTCTGCCGTCTGCCAGCCGTGTGCGAGAACAGAGGAGGAGCCAGGTTCTCTAGCCCTTACTGACCTCTGGCTTAAGGAGAACAAAAAGAGTGCAAATCATGAGTAGGATTTTGGATGATGTTTATAAGAGAAGAAGAGACTCCTTGGCCACATTTAAGGTGCACTATGGCAATGACGTGAACATGCATACACTGTAATCTGCTTGAGATTGTAAGCAGCACAGTTTATATGTACAGTATATGGTGTTCCTGTGTTGTAGTGGAAATTACATTTTTAATTGCTTTAGCAACAGTAAAATATGTGACTATGTTGTTGACATAAAAGTAGCATCTTCGCCTTATTGTTCCACTAAGATCCAGTCAAAACCAGCTGTGTCCTGTCCTCTATGTTCAAACAGAAAACAACCAGTAAAGTAGTTATGGACTAAAGCTCCACACAGGATATGACTGTAGGGACCCAGACTGAGAGGATCAGTCTCTCAATATACCCTCCTCAGGGCAACTTATGAGCCAGAGACCACAGCGACTCTAGTGAAGGAAATTGGCATTAGAGCAAATTAAAAAAAAAAAAAAAAAGAGAGAAAGAAAAAGAGGACACAAAAGAGAGAGCTGCTGAGTGAGGCGCTGCCAGGAAGGAGGAATGGCTGAGCAAAAGCCCAGCAGAACTGAGGGAATGTAAGGTGAACGATGTGACGTTTGTCGGTCCACTTTGGGTGGCAGGTTGCGTCTTGTCAGTGGAACAGTCGTGACACATTGCAGGAAACTTGTATTGTTCTGTACAAGCTGTTTCCCCCTAATAATAGGAGAAAGGACTGCATGAGCCTATGCTGTGTGGAGGAGGAGGGGGTCCCATTTACTCAGAGACAAATGGCTCCAAACGGTGAGAAAGTGGCCAGCAAAAAACAAACTAATAAATTGTGTGGGAGAAACACTGGGAGTTATCAATCATCCTCTAACACTGAGCTTTCTGGCAGGTTCTTGGCTGCTGGTGCTCTGACCTCAAAGGAAGGCCTGGTGCCCAGCTCCACTGTATGGGACTGTATGGCAGGAACCACGCACATATACCCAAGAGCCACTTCAACTAATCTGATCCAACTACAAAACAAATACTCACACCAGTTCTCCTGAGACACCTAATAGAGATTAATAGGCATGATGCTTCACAATGAGCACAAGGAGCCAGATTACTGTGACAGAGCAGGAAAGTCGGGACACAGTATCGTACCACATGTAACAGTCTGACTATCCTGAATCTGTATTAAATCACCTTTGTCATACACTCTATACTTTATGCTTAATTAAAAACAATACAAAAGGAATTCTTCCTTAGATCTCCCTGTGCCTGACACCGTCAAAACACTGCGAGAGACCACATGTCCAACAAACATAGTGTAATGACAGCACAGTGTAGCAGGATTTTGAGGTTGGTGACTGTTGAATAGTATATACAGCCACAGACGTGTCTCTTCCAGGAACATAACAGGGTGGAGTAACTAAAGACCACTAAAAAGATCTACCTGTATGGATGATCACATGTTGTATTCAGAGGTAAATCTTATGGATTGGAGTTTCATAATATCGCTGCATTCTCCTGTTAATCGCTGGTTAGCGTACAGTGGGGAAATGACTAATAATGTGAACAAACTGCTGGACAGTTCAGCTGAAATGAAGTCAGATCAGATTGATACAGTTACAGTATTTCCACTGCCTCACTTTGCTACTACTTACAGTATACACCAACATGCACACAATTAAACAAAAGTCAAGCCAAAACTCTAATCAGCACAGCTGCCCTGCTGCAAGCTGCCAGCTGGGCCTGAGCGCCAACAAGCTCGGGGTTTTTCTGTAGTTTAATTGGGGTGGGGGGTCAGTGGTGGCAGGAAACACTGTTTTGTTCATTTTAAGTGCCAAAGGAACACTTAGAAGGTTTGAGGAAGGTTACAAAGCAAAACAACACTACAGAGTACAATTGAGCTGGCAGGTCCCTTTAGGACAACAGTGAGGAGGAATTTCACCTTTAAAGCTGCAGTCAGTAATTACGGAGTTCACGTATTTTGATACTGTCAAATCCTGTTGTCTTAGGAAATACATGAAGAAAAGTGTGCATCCTGAGTGGCAGAAATGTGACTTTTTGTTGTGTTAGGATTGCTGCATCAGCAGTGGCGGAGTTGGCTGCTGATGAGAAAGGAGCAAAGCTAGACCAGCCCAACGTCTGCCAGACCACCGGCTCCGAGACCTGAATGAGAGGCAGGTGGGAGGTCTGGGCATGCAGAGAAGGTGGGAAGACAGGCTGATTTTTAGGAATTAAGAAAAATCTTAAGAGGGCTGACAGGAAAAAACTAACTTGCAACCAAAACCACACACAGAAGCCAAGTGTCCAACCTCTGGCTATTCTCATAATTCAGTAGTCTGCAGAAGTCTAGAATTCTAACCAGATGGATGGAAGTAGTAAATAAAAAAGTTACACCTTTACATATGACCATCATGTTGTTTCTACTACAAATAGAAATGTATTCAAATATATTGAGGTTGAATGTATATTGATATTATAGAACAGTAAAACACAGAGGCAGGAAGTCATGTTAGAGGTTACCAGCTGAGCACATTTCTGTTAAGTGGCTGTGTGTATGTGTGTCTGTATGTGCGTGCGTGACGCTGCTCTGCATTCCTCTTTCTGGACAGCAGGAAGCTGAGGAGCGTGCAGGCAGGCAGGCAGACAGCTCTGCTCTGACAGGAAGTATCTGGGGCGGGTTGTGATTGGATGAGATGTCCTTCATCTACATTATATACAACACTCTTTTCCTTTGTCTGAGCCTCCTATCGTTTCCTCTCTTACGCTGCCCCTCCTTGTACTTTTAAATAATCTGGCAGCATCATCTAAAAAAAGTGAAAGCCATGCATCACTGCAGTACCATAAGGAAGTACATGTGTGCTTTCTAACACAAACACACGGATGTCAAACACACCTTAAAGCTAAGATGGATACGTGATCCTGCTAATTTATGCGTGTTATTGTGTTCTGTTTTTAATGGATAAAACATACACCTGGTTACAAGATTAAAAACAAGCACATACAGTCCACAGCTTCCTGAGAACATGTGCTTCAGCATTCCAGCTGTGTCAGGAGTCAAATGTAGTGGAAAGCTGACACCTTTGGATCAAGATGGTGTGTGTGTGTGTGTGTGTGTGTACTCACCCGTCTCTTCAGGCGATCCCTCTCACTCAGTGTCAGTGTGTCGGCCTTAGCGATGACTGGGACTATGTTGACTTTGCTGTGGATGGCCTTCATGAACTCCACATCCAGAGGCTTTAACCTGAGGAAGAACAAGAACAGGAAGAATGATTAGGACACTATGAAAAACTCTATTTTTGGAAAAAAAAAAAAAAAAATGAATTTGTGACACCACTTGGGAAAAAAAAGCAGAAGTTATAGTGACAACAGCTCACTGATGCTGCTACGTTAGCTAATAGTGAAACTAGCAAACAGAAGATGTGTCACTTGTATAATTGCTTTAACAATCACACTTTTTTCATAATTTTCTTGCATGTGCTTCTCAATAAGTCAACAGACTTTGGACTAAACTTGTATTCAGCTTTTTGATATCTTGAACCGTCACCATTTAAGTGTTGTTTCTGAGTTTACTACAGGGTGAAACATTTAGACATAGTGGGTGATGGCCTTGCTTTGTCTCATACACATTCGGCTCACTGCTATAAAACAGTGTTCATATTGGTTTACCCGTGTCCAAATGGAGAAATGAAGTAGAAGCAGCAGTGCACCCTGTTGTCCACAATGTGTCTTCGGTTCAGCCCGCTCTCATCATGGAGGTATCTTTCAAACTGATTGTCAATGTACTGGATGATGGTCTTGAAGCTGATGGCAAACATGCAGAGAGAGGAGAAATATAAACCTTTTATTAATATTTAAAAAAAGGAAATCATTTTAAAGAAGTCATACATTTTGGAGGTTCTACACTGGGATTTATGTGATAATTTACGAGCTTAGAAACCTGTTGCAGTCAACTGGACAGACTAAATGGGCTGCATGGATAGTTACAGAAGACCTTTTCTGAGTTTATTATTATAGTCTCAGCATCTTGAATCATTTCACTTCTTGACACGATCGCAAGGGTAACAAGGGTGCCATTTGCATACCCTTTGAGTGGTAACTTAATGCATTGTTACTATTATTTGTTAGAGTCAGAGACAGTCAGGGGCCTACTGCATGAGCTGTTTTTTTTCTATGTTAATAATCAAACTTGTTGACTGCAAATTCGGCAGTAGGACAGTAAAGAGGAAGTTTCTCTGCCACTTTTCATCGTGTTGCAACTGTAGGCGATACATGGGCCCAGGAGTAAAATTACAGCTCTGCACAGACAATCAACAGGAAATAGATCTTGCACAGGGAGTCCACATTGTCACCACTGGCATGAGGACTCCACAGAAACACACTCAAAACAAAAGAGACGGGGAATGCAGAGGGAGGAGAGGTTTAAAATAAGGAGGGAAAGGCGAGCATGCTAGACATGTCTCAAGTTATCATCCCTCCTCCACAGAGCACAAACACACCAGTCCTGGCTGTTGATGGCGTCGCCATATCCAGGAGTGTCGACCACGGTGAGGCGAAGCTTCACTCCCCTCTCCTCAATTTCCACCGTTGATGCCTCAATCTGCACTGTCCTCTCGATCTTTTCTGTGTGAACGAAAGAAAAAAAATATTGTACAGAATTAGTTGGTGTTTTCTCATATAAAAAGCCATATGTGTTGTTCTTGTCAACAAAAGAGACCAGGAGGGGCCGGCACATTTTTTTTTCAAACCAGAACAACTCCTAATCCACTTCAAGTCATAAGAAGGGCAGGGTCATATTTTGAGACTGCAGCATTCCCAGCATTCCTCTTGAAATAATGCTCAGCTGGAGACACTGCAGTAGCAGCAGACATTTCTCTATTATTACAGTGTGGATGTGTGTATACCTGCAGCACCAGGGATGTAGCGTTCAGGGTAGAGATCAGTGAGAAACAGACTGTTTATAAGCGTCGATTTACCCAAACCAGACTCTCCTGAAAAAACAAAGAAAAGTTAAAAAAAATAAAATAAAAATCTTTTACTCTTTACAGAAAAAAATAAATCAGGTCTACACAAACATGAAGCGTGATCACTTACCTACCACCATTAGGGTAAATTCAAACCCTTTTTTCACAGACTTCCGATGCACTTGATTTGGGAGGTTGGCAAACCCTACATAACCTGCTGCATCTGGGAACTGTAGAGCAGAAAATATCATAACGTCATAACATTATTAAGGAATGTTTGTGCTGTGCAAATGACTTCCGACCATTTTATTACTTGTTCCTCACACTCACTAAATGTCTAAACATATCCACCATGACATTTCTCACCATTTTATGAGAGTGTTTATGAGAGTATATGTAAAAGATGTGAGTGTAAGAGTGAGATTGATGATGATGAGTATCAAGGAGAAATTCCAACCAGCAATAGAGCCCCATCATGAAACGCTTGCATTTCTACAGGATATCCTTTCTGGATGCTGGTGTATGTGTGTGTACGAGAGATTACAAATACCATGACTCTCAGTCAGTAGGGCCTCATTAGAAAGTCATTCCACATATTACCGTAGTCCATCTGTCAGAGTTTAAAATGTTACTCACCTTCCCTTTCTCTCCAGACTGAGACATCACGGCTGATTAAAGAGATGTCTGACAAGCCTGCAAGAGAAAAACATATAAGTATATCTGTTAAATGGTAGATAATATTATAGGGACAAGCTTCATCCTCCAGACAGTATTCATAATGTCCTTGGAATAAAGCGTTAATACTAAAACATATTATACACAGTAGAGAAGAGTTCATACATTTAATTAATTGTCTCCCTTTTGCCCGTCCTATGTGTGGTTGCTCTTAAATTGTGGTCAGGGGTGAGGCACGTGTTCTCCCTCCTCCTCTGGCTGAGCTGCCCTGTATAGGAAAGGCTTCAGGAACCAAAGGGATAAACAGCTATTGTTCTCCCTGTGGGCTTGGTGAAACAACCCTGTCAGTAAGAGAGATAACTGCCCACTCACATAAAGATACAGAGGGTGACCACCCCCAACAACTATCCATTACATTCAACAGCTTCAAAAGATGTCCACAAAAATGTTTACATCTGTTTGTCACATGCCGATGGAGCACAATCGCCTCAGGTTCCCATGGCACCTCCTTCACCCTCCAGCAACCATTACATAACCAGAGTGCATCTCCGTTTGGCAGCGTATGCCAGCCTGCCTCTTTCTAATGCTTATCACACTCCACCTGTCAAGGGCCAGTGTTTTGGTGATAAAACGGAGCCTGTTCTTCCTGCTCAGTCATTATGTAGCTAATCTATCAAACGGTCTTGTTGCTCTGTCGTCTGCTCTGGGTTGTCGAGTGGAACAGGAGCATGAGGGGGAACACAACACTGAAACAGTTTCATGGGAGTCTGGGAACAAAGTTTTTGCCCAGAGCTCGTAAACTCTGCTTCTTCTGTGTAAAGGAGTGAAGTAAGGTGTAGCCTGATTGAACACCTCCATGTGGGGCAAATGTTCAGATCTGTCAAAGCCAGCCAGTGAAGATTAAGATGCAGGATATTCCTCCTTACTTAGATCCGTCCAAGTCAGATGCTTCAGATCACCTCTGAGCCATCTACATATCTGTGCAGAAGATTTTGTTCAGTGATAAAAATAAAAATTCCACATCCAAATATTTAATCAATATATATTTGGTAGGATTGAATGACGTAACATCTTAAGTATAAAGTAAGTAAGTATCAAATTCTATGGTCATCCATCAAATAATCCAAAGATTTTGCTCTCATAGTGCCACTTTTAGGAGCAGGCTTGTAGCAAAATGAGCAACATTAGGTGGGTGCAACATAATCACTGCTGTCAGACCACACCAAATGTGTTTTCATTGTTAATGAATTTCTGAGATAACACAGCAGCCCACACAAGGATATTCATGTAAAACACACATACACTGCCTCTGAGTGTTCCTCTTCAGGCTCTGTGGGAACCTGCATTAACAGGGTAGCAGATTAATTAAACCGTTCCAATATCGCAGTTGTAATCTCACAAAGACAACACTACGGGACAGACAGGCGGGAGGCACACTTCAATAATACTCTCTTAATAATGGCCATTTAATCGGCCAGGCTGCTGAGCTGCTTACTTACAGCCATCAATGGGCCAGACGTGGGGGGAGATTAAACAGTTTGGGCCAAAAGGGAAAAATGCCACCTTAGTAAAGCCAACGTTCTTGGCATGTAATGCATTTACAGTTGATTTATTGGCTGGAGTGAAGCCATAGAGTGGCAACTGTGCTGCTAGTACTATTCACCTTCCTGACAGGCAGAGTCAAGGGTCTGCACACCCACTCTCTGTGGATTAATGTCTTTCTGCACTTATTGGAAACATTGAAACAATAATTTCACACCATGGAGACATGGTGAACTCAGGGGCAGTACAACAAAAATGGTAATTTACTGGCAAGTGATCACAGCAAAAAAAAGGGGGACCCTTTAGCGACTGAAAATAATAAAGTCATGTAAAGACACAAAATGCAGACGGGGAGGGCTTGGCTGTAATTAAGCAGCTTGTGGAGGCCAAATGTAGTGGAGGTGGGCAGCTGAGATGTGATAATGATTTTTAAGCCACAGCTTTTTGAAATATTTTATATTGTGAGCCCAGTGAGAGGAAAAAAAGACACAATAGGCGGAATGAAAAAGCCTTGAGGAAACCAGCGGGCCTGTTTGTAACACACACTGAGTTTAAAGCAATGGATGCAGAGTTTATGATGATGGGGACGAGGTAGAATATGAAAAAAGTGGAAGTTACAGCAACAAAATAATATTCCAGCCACACAAAATGGCAGTTTAAAGTACAAGAGGTAGTATATGTTTTTCATCAGTCATCTTTGAAATCTAAAACTTAATGTGAATCAATGAACGGTAAACATTACAAGATGCATTAACCTTGCAAAAAGATATATAATATAATTCAACCCTACAACAGATTATTAAAAGAATAACTACAGCTAGTGTGGATTGGTGTGTTAGGACCATTTTCCTGTTATCACATAAACAGCTCTGTGTGTTTCTTTATCCAGTTTTCCACACTGAAAACTACAAGTATCCCGCTGTGTAACATCATTATTCAAAGTTCTGGCACAGTACTCCAGCTCTACTTGCATCTGTCAGTGTGAATGAAGTTTTGTTTTTCCATTCACACCACAGTGCAAAACGGGAGGAAACATCCTCTTGTAGTTTATGGTGTCAGACAGATGTCTTCCCTGTGCCAGACAGTGCTTATGAGATAAGGTCACAGGAAGGGGAAAGGTCAGAGAGTGGTGAAGGTGCAGGATCAGAGAATGTCTTGTTCTTGTGATATCAAACAGATCTCTGGGTAAAAAGCGAAGTTGTTTTCAGTAATAAAGACCGGCTGCCAGCCTGAGATTACAGCTCACAGGGTCTGCCATCATACTCACACTGATCACCACTCAGCAAGCCAGGAAGTGAATATTATGCATGTTTTCACTGAGCTGAAAACACAAGCAAAGATGAATGATAATTCTTCAATGGTGGCCCGCCGCCATATCTTATACACATAAGGAGAATATGTCATTGTTTTTCACCGTTATTGTTGAGTTGTCTAAATTTATTTTTTGTGCAAATATGCTATACAATCACAATTTGAGGAATAATCAGACGTTAGAAAGCAGGACTCAGGAAATTTGTGAATGTCAACAGCTCCAAGAGGAATGCGAATACAGATTTTATATGGCACTGATTTAAAGAATAAATAGGTCTACTGAAGAACAGAGGAAAATAAATGGATCTGGCTATCATCACTGTTTATTCAACTGAAGAGGAGGCACTATTTGTTTGGACAGTTGTGTCATGTAGTGAAGTTTAAAACAAGCTTCAGTCACTGGCCAGGGGATTTTTTAAGTGTGTGAAGGCCTCAGTGTGTGTGTGTGTGTGTGTGTGTGTGTGTGTGTGTGTGTGTGTGTGTGTGTGTGTGTGTGTGTGTGTGTGTGTGTGTGTGTGTGTGTGTGTGTGTGTGTGTGTCATATTAACATATA
>JAVQJX010042371.1:0-16270 GCA_036025115.1 Ambassis agassizii
CTAATCTAATCTCTTCCAGGATCACTAATTTTATAGGCACTGTCTTATCTTTGTCTTAGCTAACTACAGCAGCTTGCTAACATGTCCCCCCCCCCATCACTGTGTTCATGTGTGTAGAACAGAGCTGGTTAGACAGACCTGGTGAGATCTTAATGTTCGTTAGTCCAGAGAATGAATACAGAGATTAAAGTGCTGCACAGACCAGTTGAAGTCACATTTGAAGCAAGGTGAAGGCAACAAGAGGAAAGAAAAGACAGCATGAACTCTGAGACACTGGGGACAGTGAGGGAAAAGGTGGGAGGAGGGCAGCAGCCGTTCACATTGAACACACACACACATATCATATGACACTCCTTACACATACACACAACCCTGAAACGGCTGATCGTCCTACACCATCTGTGTGTGTCCTTTGGTGTGTGCAGAAGCAGGCCAGGAGTAACCTAGCAGCCGTGCAAATCTTTACAAATCTGCATTAAACACATCACACGAGTCTGAGCTTCAGTACGCCGCCATCGATTAGTGTCAGCGAGCTCCTACTCTACATGAGGATCCCATAATAATTACATAGATGTTGTTGATGGCAGCTAGTGGTGTGTTAGTGTGTGTGTGTGTGTGTGTGTGTGTGTGTGTGTGTGAGGCTGCGATCGCTCGAAGTGACATGTTACCTGGCTATGACAAACAGCACACAACTGACACCCAAGTAAGCCAGCAGAATATACATCCAGATATCAGGCGAGAGGGGGTTGAGGAAGGAGAAGACCCCCGGGTTGGTCCCATTGGGCTTGCGGTACAGTATACTTATACCCAGCGTCATGAAGGGCTTGGAGAAGTCGATGACCTTCTCGCGCACGTATGTGATGGCGAGGGGAGCCACTGCCAGATCAGCTCTCTGTCAACAGCAAACATAAAAGGGAAGAGGGATAGGCTGTAAGTTACAGCCACAGGAAGCATTTAGAGGCAATCAAATTAAGAAAACAGGGTCTTTACACACTACAGAGTCTGTCCTGAGGCACTTAGCGAGAAATTTAAAGCCCTCTTTCTCTTTCTACCCATCAAGTGTACTCCCACTATTAAATTCACCTTTTCTCTCTGCAGTCTAAATCAAAGTGTTCATTTATTTTCTCTGCCTGCGTCCTCCTTTTGTTATAAAAGCTGGGAGCCGTCACACTTTACTGTGAAGTTTCCTTCTTATATTATTGTGCTATTTGGTGCTTAATATTATTATTGTGAGACCACACAGCAGAAGAAGAACATGGAAGAGGGGTGCTGTCCGCTGTCATATGTAAAGGCGCTTTTGTTGGTTGTTGCCATCTGTCTGTCAGCTCTGGTTGTTGTCTTTGTTCCCACCATGTTGCCACCAGCTGCTGATGCTTCCTGGTGCACTACACACCGCACATTAGAGGATAAATTAATGCTCAAATAATTATCTCTTTGTTTATTTATTGGCCAAGATTCAGGTTTGATTAGCTTGGCCAGCCAAACCCAATCACCTCATTTTAAATTAGGCAATTGCCATATTTTCCAGAATATAAGCCACATCCACCAAATTTTAAAAGAAAATATTTTTCCACATATAGGCTGCGCCTGACTATAAGCTGCAGGTGTCCACATTGTAATATGAAATATCCCAAACAGTGTCTGTAACACAGCAGCAACACAGCTGGTTTAAACAGTAATTCATCGCTACTCTTCATCTTCCTCCTGAAACCACTGAGGTTGTCTTCTTCAGTGTCTGAGTTGAACAGCAGCAGCTCTGTTTCCTTCTTGAACAGACAGATTTGACATTGATTTGAACTTAAAAAAACTTCATCATATGCATTTGTGCGTTTCCCATGATGAGGGTTTGTTTCTGACGCACAGAATTATTGTTAAACTTTAAGCTTAAAACCGGCGTCTTCCTCTGTGCATCACCTCACCCAGGCCGTCAGCTCAAAACAATCTATAGATTAGCCGCATCACTGTATAAGCTGCAGGGTTCAAAACGTGGAGAAAATACGGTAAATGTATAATATTGACAATGCAGAGCTAACATGAGCTATGCATCAGTTTTGTCCTACGCACTGGTCACTTTTGATGCACCCACTGGAGGAAACAATAGTTAGCAATTATGTAGCAGTGTCACCTTATCTGCTGATATATTGATGATATATTGATATATTGATCACATAACGGAAATATGTAATAAGTGTGCAGGTTTTTAGTGTTTATTTACAAGTATATGTAATGTGTTATTAATATTAGCTTGTTGTCATGCTTATATGGTAAACATGTGCCTTAGAGACGTGTAACTAAAGTATAGGAGCAGTTCATATGCAGCATAAAAACTGCGTCGTGCTGGTGACAGTTAATAAATCTTGTGACTAGAAATGCTAAACATTCACAGCAAGGTCAAGTGATTCATTTCTCAAAGTTGTTTCCTTTTTGTCTCATGAAGGCTGCCATACATCACTTTAGGATGAATTGACTGAGCTCTGTGCAGATACATGAAATAAGAGGCACTGCCGGATCTCTGCAAACCACCTTACAGCGTGTAAATGCATCAGGATGTGTGTGAACATCAGACAGAGCAAAGATAATTTTTTACTAAAACCATCTGACAGGCCCTTTCTAACTTGTTCAGCTCAATTCAGCGTTTCCTCCTCAGCTGAACTTGGTCTCTCTGAGTCCGTGCTCGGCGGTCTTCTGAGGCCTTGTCTACAGCAATCACCATCTGTCTAAGTCAAGCCCTGCGCAGGAAGTGGAGCAAACCCACACTGAACGCTGACTCACTGGGGATTGGGCCCTTCACCCATGAAAAGACCAGACTATCTGTCACAATGGCCAATCACAGCTCCGATCAGGAAGAGAAGCAGAAGACAAGTGTGGAGGAGTTAAGGGAGACTTGACCCCTTGTGGGTAATGCATCTAATGAGGTCAGATATTGACTATTGGCCGTGCAGCGCCTGCTATTTTTCTGCCCATGCAGTTTTATCCTAACTGGGACTTTGTTGGGTGTAATGATCTACACTGCGAGCAGATTGTGTGTGTGTGTTTTAATAAGCTCTGCAGGGGAAACGGCTCGCGACACAATCTATGCTCTTCGCGCATCGCTGTGCTCTGAAATTGTGCTGCTTGTTTCCCCTGTTTTCTGTCTCAGAGTGTAACACTCTTCCTCACTCTTGGTCATTTTCAGACAAACATATGGCCTGTTGTGTTTTTTTTTAATCAGTTTGAAGCCTGTTCTTAAAATAACAAAAGCACACAGGTAAAAAAAACAATTATTATGATGATCTATTTTCAAGTTATTAGCGTCTATTTCTGGATCTTCTTGTTCGTCTTTTTCTTCTTTGTGAACAGCTTGTTTTATCTGATCAATAAATGGCTGTTGACAAATGATAATCTAAGTTATTGATCATCATTTGTCACTCAATAAATGGATTCTTTCAGCACTACAGCATCCTGTCCTGACACGGAGAGTCTGATTTACTTTGACAACTTACTTCCTTTTTGGCAGCCCCACATGAAGTCATTTAGCAGCAGTCATCGGGCCATGCTGTGTATTGATTTAATATTTGATGGTGGTGTTTTTTTGACTATAAGCCAATTATACTGTAGTTAGTTACTGATGTTTTTGTGATTTGTTGACCAGAAAGTCAAAGCTTTATTGAATGCTAAAACAGAGCTAACACAGCAGCTATTTGTAGTTTTCTTTCTTCAAACCACTTGAGAAAATCTACAGTCAAATACAAATATTGAATTTTTGTCACGTGACTGTTGGTCATATGACAGTCACTCATGGCTTTCTGATTGCACTGAGGCGTGCAGAATTTTTTGTTTTTGTCAGATTTATTTTGTGCTATCTGTAATTTTTTTAAGAGAATTTTAAAACACATTTAAGCATGATTTTCTTAATTTTGCATGTGTTACTGTGATGATTAGTGTGTTTACTTTGTGAACAATTGAGTGCATTCTTCATCTAAGTAAGATCTTGTGTCATACTTCCTTCAAATTGCATGAAAAAAATCAATGGAAACAAAACGAATCTTGATGTGTATAAATAACATGGACTCACGTGGTCCATTAGCTCCTTCACCATGCCGTTCCACTGGCCTGTGTTGTCATCCTGGGCACCGTACTTTCCGTCTTCCACGAGGCGGATCTCGTATGTGAAGCCCAGGATGTTGGCCAGCTCTCTCAACAGATCTACGCAGTAGCCCTCGAAGCGGTCGTTCCCATACAGCGGCTTGTCAGACTTCTTGAACATCACATATGGCTCCTCCTGTTGGGTGAAATAGAGGAGAAAGAGGAGGAGGAGGAGGAGAAAGAGGAGGAGGAGGAGGAGGAGGAGGAGGAGGAGGAGGAGGAGGAGGAGGAGGGATGAGTCTCTGCAACACTTGGCGTCTTTTACCCACTGATAAGGCCTATCTGAGAGCATGTATGATATGTGAGATAGGCTTTTGAGGCCCAAACACACACTGGCTCAGCGGGTAAAGTGTGTGCTAAGCTGCTGTATGTTATATATGTGTGTGTGTGTGTGTGTGTGTGTGTGTGTGTGTGTGTGTGTGCTTGCCAGCAGTTCCTGTTCTGTGATGTGAGGTAGGGTGGGTGGAAAGTGAGGCATGACCATAATAAGAGATAATACCCCATATAAATGACTCTATGCTCCTCTCAGGCGCAGCAGGCTGGCTACGGGCCCAGACCCAGCTTTCAGGACACCACATGCTTTGTCAATAAGATAAGAGATGCTGATAGACAGACACAAAAAGAGAGAGCAAGAGCGGCCTCATCCCTTCTGTTCTCACAAACAGCTGGGGAGATTACTAATGTCTTTTTTTTCATAGCGGTTCCTCTCTGCCTCCCACCTACTGAGCATCTCCTCTGCCATGTCCTTCCCTTCTTTCCTCCACGCTCGGCTCCCGTTTCCTCCTCTCGCCGCCTCTCCTCCTCTGCTCCATGCACCATCTGTCTTTGTTAGTCTTAGACGCTCCTGCTTGCGGCACGTCCCTCATTTCTACGACTCCCTTGTCTCTCTCAGACAAATAAATCCCAAAATATATCACCAAGCAGGTGTTGTTTATCATATAACTCTGCCATCACTGAAACAAAAAAAACATTAAAGATGGCTAACCGCTCTGCTGACACGGTGTGCAGGCCGCGACGTTTGCACGAAGACAAACAAACACATTTTGTTTCTTGCGATGGATGATGAGACTTTACTGCACTGCATAGTGATGAAACAAATTATGGAGGAGATTAAAAAAAGTGTCAAAGGTGTGACAGTTTAATTTATATGTGTAATTAAGAGCATTCATTTACATTATCGAGGATAAGAAGCAACACTGACAGACACTACAGCCTTCGCTCTGAGCCCATCTGTTGGCTGGAATGAAAGCACCTATAATTACACTAAACTGTCTCATTTCATAAATACACTTAGGGGTTTGATATTCCTGTGTACATTAAGGCAACAAGGCCAATTTTGTTGTAAATGAACATTTTGTGGAATAATGATCTCCATCACCGTGACGGCTTGCTGCTCTAACTTAAAGGTTCTATATGTAAGAATGTGGCCAAAAACAGTCACTACACTCAAATTCAAAACACTGCAGTGAGTCGTATCCCCCTCCACCTCCTCGCCTCCAGACTCCATGTTGTCAGAGCGGTTGGTGTATCCTCCGTCAGCAACGAGTGAGGAGCGACTATGGCGAGCGATGAATCCCACGCTGTCAGTTCATCGTTTGTTTGTTAATCATTGAGTTCATCTCCTATATAGACCCTCGCTCTGCCTCCATCTTTATCTTTTTGTGATTTGAATTCTTTTAGGTTTCGTTGCCTCCACCATCGTAGCTCAGTCGTAAACTGTCAACCTGCAGCTGATATTACTGACTGCAGTGATTTGTAGACAGCGGTGGGCGGAGCCTCATGACAAAACATGATTTCAAAACATCAACATGATTTTTTTAATGTGAATATTGTGTCTGTACTGTTTGTTGTTGGTGAGTTCAGTTTGTTATATGAACATTATTCCAGAGTCTCTGTCACATATTTTACAGCTGTCTTACAGATTGTACCTTTAACAGGGCCTCACACTCAAGATTACAATTTGTCTTAATGAAGAGTTTTAATGTTTAATTGTCTGTTCTGCAACAAAAAGATTTGTGTGTCTCCATCATTCTAAAGTATCCACCAGTGTCCCTGAGGAGAATTTCACATGCACATCTATACCAAGTGTTACGGTATGAATGCTCAGACAAAGAACTGCTATAAAATTTAACATGGAGGTCTATGGGGATTGACTCACTTTGCATCAACCCCTAGAGGCTGAGGGGGGGAACTGCATTTTTTATACCTCTGCACAGGCCTCATCTCTTATCCCTGGAGGCTGCTGCTTGGTTATAACGAAAATATTGTATCAGCATGCAGATCTAAGAAAAGAAGCTAAAACAGATTATATTATCTGCAGTTCAAAGTGAATTATTGCTTTGCTACATAAAATGCTATACAGCAGGTGTGCACCACACCCACAGTTGCCCTTCAGCTCAAAATAAAAACAAGAATCATTCAGAATGAGCAGTTCCTCTATTTTAACTACACTGCAACCATCAATTTTATCATTGCTGACACAGCTCAGTACATAATATGCTATATCTACTACAATATAGTTCAGCAGCTGCAGGACTGGAAAGATACTGATGTAATCTTGATGAAAGAGCAGAAAGCCCTGTCCACATAAAGATCAATACCAGAGCGGCTGCAATGTCAGACATACCCTGTTGCTGTTTGTTTGCACAGGGACGTCGTTAAAGGTGAAAAAAAAGTCAAATCAGCGTCTTTAAAAGACGTCCGGTCTGATCAGAATGTGGAGGTGTGCAGGTGTGAGTTTTCCTTTCCCCTCGTCACCATGGTAACTGACATCTGCACAGGTAGTCTTCTATGGACTTTTATTACTGTGTGCAGAAAGACGGCACTCAGTACTAATACTCACAGTGAGGAGGAAGGAAGAGCAGCTTTTTGTTCACAGACAAGGTCGCTTTCACTCTATTTGCTTAGATTTAGGGCTGTAAAAAGTCCTGCTCACTCTCTTTATTATTTGACCATTTCCTCTCTGTCTATTAGCTGCCATGTTAACTACTAGAACAACTGCATGTTGAGCAGAAGCTATTGTGAGCCCATTAGCAACTTGCGACCTCTCACCTTCTGTCAGCTGGGAAAGACTGTAATTATCATAAACAGTTGCTGTGCACATGAACAAAGAGCATCAGAGTCTCCGGCGTTACCTGGACGTGATTCTTTCTGCTCATTTTCACAAAACAATGACAGCTTTTAGTTGTAATGTGGGCGAGTTAAAGTGTTAGAAAAAGGTGACAAACGGTTTAAACAGAATCCAAATGTGAAAAAAAACGTGAAAAAAGCCACAAAATATTATAAATTCTGATTTGATGTTAGCCAAAAATGAGCAGCAGAGAATGAATTAAATAAACTTCAGAGCATCAGAGCTCGTTAGCATTTTTCTTACTTGTTACTTTTTCATTTAGCATGCTCACCAAGAGGCTGATAATGGTGTAAATGACACTGCATGCTTTTATTTTCAAGAAAGCGGAATGGGATAGGCGATTAGCTAGCTAACCAGCAGTGACAGCTTTGACAATGACTACCAAGCTAACAGCAATGGTGTGCTGGTGAATGGAGCACTCCTCTGTTAGGATGGTTGTTGTCACAGATAAATGACCACTGATCTGACCTCTGACCTGCACTATTACCAGCTAGCTAGCTGATTGAATCGAGGGCTCCTGGTTCGAATGTAGCTGTGTAAGTTTGCACTTATACCAAAGATGTTAAAGGGTTAACTGGAGACTCTAAATTCTCTGTAGATGTGTGTGTGTTGAGTTAGCCATGATAGCCTTGTGATAGAATCCTTATACCATGGTTGCTACAAACGTTAGCATTAAGGCTAACAGGAGGGTACTTGTTTCAGTAGGACAGATAAGATCATCAACATTTTATGGAAACATTATGATTTTTTTTTAATAGAGCTGGCCAGTCAGAGTGTGTTGTTGTAATTGTCAAATGTTGTTTTGAACAGACCATAAATCCAGGCGAGGAGAGGCCTCTATGTGGACTACAGCTCATCCATCTTCATCCCGCCTGTCTGACAGTGATGACATAACGGGAGTACAACTTTTTTTTGTGTGTGATCACACGTCAGCTGGTTGAAAAACGATAAATGTGCTTCACACTCGTCACAAATATAGCAGTCTACTGTTACTCTACTGAGCCTGTCCTCCCACCGAGATGAACCTGAAAGTTCAGACTGCAGCAGGAAAAAGGAGGATATGATATGCACAAGATGTACTATAGGTGCTGCTGTTCACCTCCATCCACCCCCCTCCCCATTCACACAGGCTCACGAACACAGACAGCCTTCCTGAAGCCTCCTGCAGCGAGGCTGGCTGCAGTCGGAGGATGGTGCATCTTTAATTAAAAAGAGAGAAGCTGAGCATCTCCGTAAAGCAAACCTAATTAAAGCTATAGCACATTTATGCCTCTGCAGACGCACAAAATCAAGCCCATTCTTTTTCGACAAATTAAAAACAATAGACTTAGTGTCTGGGAAAAAGAAAAACAATGATACTGCCTTATTTGAGTCATTTTTAAACATTTACTTTAGTTTTATTGATCCCCTTTCATGCAGTGCGGCTGGAGCTGAGAACAAAGTCAATCCTCCAGGTGCTCCCAGCATGCAGTGGTGCAATGGAAGACTGCCCACTGGATTAAAGTGCAGGCACTGAAACACTATGATGTAGAATAATAAATAATAAATACGCTCACATTTCAAAAATTAGAATGATGCAATTTATATATAAATTGTGTGTGTTATATACACACATATATATATACAGTATGTATATTCATACATACTGTATAAAATGAATTAGCTTTGATCTTCACAGCAGAAATAATAAGATTCTGGCATCTGACTGCCCGTCCCCCTCTTTGTCTGTATTTGGATTAAGCAGGAGTTTAGATGGATTCAGACATGGTGGAGTATCTGAGAGATTCCACCCATATATACATTAAAAGCTACAAAAAAGTGTGAAAAGGGAGATGGACGATCATCTTCATAAAAAAAAAGTGTCAGTGTGACGTCTGTGAAAACACAGAACCAATAAGAGTCTGTGTGCCTCTGCAGCCTGAGTTGATAAGACAATGCAAAGCAGACGGGCTGCAGCAAACAACTCATCACAAGAAGATCCCTGCTGTCATCTAATTTTTCAATAATGAGTGTCTTCACGGCAGAAAAATGAAAAAAACAACATGTTGAAACAAGGGCAATAAAAACAAAGAAACTTCAACTCCCAGAATGCACTGCAACTTCATTCTCATAGTGGTCAGTGTATGATTGTCCTCTGCTTTGAACAATATAACTGAATATGTAAATGAAGAGACGGAGACAGAGGTTTGAGCTGCGTCCCCTCCTGCTCCGGGACACATTTCTGTGGACATTAAAGTAGACCTGCAGTCTGTTTCTGTGCTATTTCTGCTCTTATGGTTGTAATACATTGTGGCTAATGCCCCACAGATGATCAACTGATGGCAACATTTGCTCCTGGAGACATATTAGAAAAATGAGATGCATCACACAGCAGATAATCTCCAGGATATGTTACACTAACAACATATGTTTGATAGCTGCGGCATTTAGCCTAATGATCCTTTACAGTACTTATTTGTCACTATAAGCTTGTAATTAATTTAGCCGGCCCTGTTTATTCATTATTTTTTTCACATCTGTCTCTTGTCTGGATGCGACTGTGGAAGGTCTGTGAGCTCTGGCACCGGCTTGTTTTGCATTTCCTCGTGTCCGATCAGCCTGACAGCCGAATGGTAATGAGACCTGAGAGGAGGCCAGAGGTCGCTTTATTTCTCAGCTAGATGTGTAAAAGTAACACTTTACTGTCTCTTTCTATAGTGACTAATTTCCTCTCCTTATGTGCTTAACAGAAAGGATGAACAGATTACAAAAGTAAGTAAAAGTCTTTTTTTTTGTTATTTATGTGAAGTGAAGTGAAGAGCACTACGTAGGCTAGTCTAGTCTGTAACTATTCATCAATAATAAAACATACATAAGGGTAAAAATGTGCATTATTTGAAGCACAAATATTCATTTTACAGTATAAAGTTTGCACTAAATGGGAGCCTGGAAGGAGCTGTGGACGACTTCAACTCGAGTGTTCACCTTTAAAGGCTGCAGACATGAAACACAACAAATTTGTGCACCTTAATTGTAATAGATTGCATTAAATGTATCTTAAAAACAACTATTTTCATTATGTGCTTTTTTTATTGGTTAATGTTCAAACACCCATGTTCCACTCTCAGTATATTTTTTGTTGCATACAAACATATCTGTGCACCCACATACTTATTAGAGTTTTTAAACCTTAAAGAATACAGATTTAAAATTAACTGGATAAATATGCTCCAACTAAAATGTATAAACGCATATTTATAGTTAAGAATACAATCTAATACAGCTTAAAAATGCCATTACAAGTGCCAAAAATGATGCTCTTTAAGAATATAATAACTCATAAAGCAAATTTTTTGCAGCACCAACCCTGAGCTGGCATTTTATTTTCCTGTAGAAGTGAAGGCAGGCCTAACTTCTTCTTCTTCTCTCTCTCTGTCTGTATATTATCTGCAGCTCCAGCCATTAGCCTAAAGGTACTCCATTTCCACCACAACATTACAGGAGTGATTTCCAAAGTAGATAAACTGTTGATAGGCCAAGATCTCAACAGTAATTACATCATGTTTTATAGTACATAATCCCTGAGAAAATGATGAGAAGCTGGATGAAAGTGTGCATCAATCAAATGTAACAAACCCAATTATTGTCAGCCCTCCTCCATTTCCTCGCTGCTCACAGCCATCACACATCTCCCCATGACTCAAGCCTGATATGGCAATTACAGCTGCAGAGAGTCTTTGCTAATAACTGCAATCCAATCACTTCACAGCACACGCGCGGAAGGAAAGAAGGCCCACGATAAATAATGACAACCCGCAATTTACTTAATATTGTTATTTTTACGCTTGCCTTCTCAATAATAGGATCATAAGTGTCTTTAATTTGGCTCGATCCTGTAAGTTCCCTCCGTTGTCATGGCTCTCACAGTGTGTTTAGAGGCCCTTAAGCTCGCACATTAACACAGGAGGTGTGCTGTATATAGTGTCATCTGTCCATGTAATTTAAATGTGTATTTAATACATGAATGAATGACCCAGTCACATCATTTTAGGTACTTTGTTGTGTTCAAGAGCCCCAGGTTTGATGGAAATGTGAAGGTTTTTTTAATGCAGATAACTTCCCTGGAGATTCTTCTTAAAACAAACATGAGAGAATGTGATCTGTTCTACAGGTAACAAGACACTGATCATTCTTCTTTCTGTTTATACTGTTATGATTTAATATATATTATTATATTATTAATGTGTCCTATATTTAGAATATTTTTAATCTTAAAATAAAGAACATGTTTTGCACATTATCGCCTATATTTATATCATAATGGTGATGAACACTGGTTGGCCCTGATGGACTGAAAACTGCCTCTGGCTTCAGTCACTCCTTCCTCCTCTCCCTTCCTGATTAATAAAGATGAAAAAAAAGACACAATTGTCTCTGTAGTCAGGTTTGCAGTGTGAACTCTGCCAGAGTCTGCTAATGAGGTAAAAGACACATCACACTGATGTGCTTCTGAATTCTGGCTGCAGCTGTCATGTCAGGAATCAGGGAACTTTCTGCACATCAGATCAATAATTCAGCTGATCTGCTTAAAAGTTTGGACCGCTGTCATCTGCAGTATCAGATCAAAAAGTCCTGTTATTACCATTAAAAGCATTTAAATGGACTCCGTCTCTCTCAGACTAGCTGTGACGCCGCAGTCCGGAGAGACAACAACAGCCTGATAAACTGTTGGACAGGAGGCAGAGCCGTAAACCATGAAAGCTTATTGGGCAATCAATCAGTCAATTTTCCCCCCCTGCCCGATCCTACACCCACCAAATTGGCGTCCTCCACAGTGGTGAAGTCAACTGGCAATTTGGGAGTGCAGTGCTTTGGGGTACTCTACTTCAATTGAGTTGGAGAGCAGCATCCCCAGAAAGTGCTCTAAAAAGAAAGGGCAGCTCAGGCAAAGCACTGAAGGATTTTTCAAGAGGAAAAGCTTAAAAATAATGACATCTTTGGAGGGAGTCTGTTATGGCTGAGAGCTGTTCTAGCCTTCTATAATTGGTCCCACATAAAACACCATTACAATTTGATTTGGCTATAAACAGACATTTGAAGCTGGGATATTTAATTTGCACATTGTTGGCCTGAAATGGCAGCCGGCGTTGAGACATGAGACATAATTATTCATGTAGGATAGCATTAGTGGACTGCACAGAGCCGCTCTCTGTTTACTCTGACGTATGGTTATACTATAATTGGGTCAGGGTCAAAGCTGCCTAAATATATATAACAGCAACTTGGAAAGACTGATAATCAGACTGAACAAACACAAAGCAAGATGACTCAAAATGGAGTGCTGCTCAGTCCAAGGATGCTAAATCAGATTGCAGACCCCTGTGAAGCATGGTGGTGGTAGTATCATGGTTCAGGCCTGTTTTGCTGAATTCTGCAGTGAATTCTAAAGGAAAGTGTCCAGTATCCAGCCCATCTTCACCAGAAAAACGACAAGGAGGGCCCATTTGTCCAGCTTTGAAAACGTGAGCAGTCAGCGTTTTCTAAAGCCACACCTCTACATGGTCATGAGGGCGGAAACTCCTCCCAGCCGATGTTGGACTTCCTTGTAAAATGTATCAGACTTTATCTGTTTGACTACACCCTCCCCTGTGTTTAATGTCTAACCTCACCCAGTGGATTTGATGCTAAAGTCAACAGCAGTTTAAAACAAAAGTTCATCACACAGAACAGAAAGTAAAACCATCACTGCACAAAAACGAAAGTCAAAAATTAACCGCTTAAAAGCCAAACTAAGGTTGAAGCAACGAGCTGGACTTCGAACCGGACTTCTGGGTGACAGGCATTTGTTTATCCATCCAGCCCACCCCCACCCGCCCCTCCTTCTAGCGCCTTATTGGTCTCCTGGTGACGCCAAAATGCGTCCCTATGTGTCATTATCTAAAACGTGGACCAAATAGAGTGTTTTCTTATGAGGACGTGTTGGTCATCTGTATGTGATCTGAATCTGAAGAGAAAGTTACTGTTTAAGGTTTAAAAAGGTAGATGTCTGAGTGATGTTCAGTTTGCTGTTATATCACAAACAATGTGTCCAAACAGCAGTCAGCCAGAAGACAAAGAGATGAAGTGATGAAGACGTACCAGTATGGTGGAGACGACGAGGGATCGATTGGACAAAGAATCAGACACGTTAGTCGTCTTCCCCTTCTGGTTCTCCGTCATGTTCAGGCCACTCAGAGGGTCCCAGGTGCCGATCTGTAAGACAAAGTACAGTCTGATCCAGAACTGATAGCAGCAACTCTACTTTTATATAAAAAGGTGGAACTCACTGACAAAAGCCTGAGTAGAGTATAAATGAATGTGTAACAGTGAAGGAGCCAGAAAAGAAAAAAAATGCTGTGAATTCATCTGATTGTATTCGTTTGAGAAAGAGGCAGGTAGCCTATAATAAGAGCTCTTCTTCCTGCTCCCTTCCAATCGATGTTGATTGGAATATATAAATAAATGAATGAATGAATATTTCTTCAAACACAAACACAAGCCTGCATCTAAAAATTCCTCATCTGGTGGAGAAGCGGCTGATTTCCTAACAATTTCCCCTTTTGAAGGGAGCTCATTGTGAGAGGAGAATCAGCCCAAATTAAGCAGAAAATAAAGGCAAGATGTTCTGGAACATTGATTCAGTCAGTGTGACATAAGCAATTTAAGAACGTGAAGCATTTGGAGACACAAACAGAACACTGACGTGTCCTCAAATGACAAGAAATCGCCTTTTTTTGATGGAACATTGAAAACCCAATACTGAGATTATAAACAGGGTTACATGAGCTCTGCAAGCATCTGTGATTGATCTGCTGACGGACAAACATGTTCAGGTGTGAGCTCCTCTTGGTCGACATACTGTTTATGTGTCTTCTTAATAAGATGAAAACAGGCTCAGACTGGCACTAATTTCCATTCTGGTTACAAGCAGAGAAAGAGAATAATGTGAGGCACCCCGAGGACACAGTTGACAGGCATGTGAACCCTCAGCACTATCATGGGGGGCTTTCTTCTAGAGTCCCACAGGGAACAATGTTAGAGATGATCTCGGATCCGGATCAGCCCTGTGGCCCTTTTGAGGAGGATGACACTGAGGAGGGCTGAGAGGAAGAGGAGGAAGCGGGTAAAGAGGAAGAGGAGGATGGCTATCAGATTATGCCTCAGGGCTTCTCTTGTCCACTCTTAGCTTTCTCTCAAGTTTCCACAAGCCTCCCCAGCAGCACCCCTGCACTCCAACCAACCCCTCTGCCCTGAGCATCACTAGAACGAAAGCACAAACACTCCAACCTACACCAGCCCCTCACACACACACACACTCCTCAGGGCACCTCTGATGCCCTGCGCGAAGGCCTGAGATAGGCTTTGTAATTGCAAATCAACTCTTTAATTCAGGCTTCATGAGGCTGAGGGCTTCTGAAGGGGTTTTTATTAATGGAGTAAATTATTCATGGAGGTGCAGGCACACACAGCACGCAGACCAGAGGTCAGGAGCTGCTGAGAGGCGCCGCTGAGGATGCTGAAGTGTGAAGTGTTTTCACTTGTATGCAGGAATATTGTTTGTATCGCCGGTGTTAGCAGATTCTCCTCCCGCTCATAATCTCATGAATCTTAAATTGACTGCTGCAGACAGGAGAGATGCCATGTCTGGGAAGAAAAATAGGTGCGCCTTTGGAGAAACACAGCCGAGGTGTGGAAGCACTGTAGCTTTAAAAAGACACAAGCTAGTACCTGATATTGTTGGCTAATAGCAGACAAACATGTTAGTAACCATGTTACTTCTGTGTATCAGAATGCTTCAGGCTTAAAATGCTATTGGTATGCTAATTAGCATTGCAGCTTCCACTTATATGATTAGCATGTTGTTAGCTAGTTGTTCCTGGAATGGTTGAAGACCTGCTAAAGGGGTGGGACCAAGCATCAACCTCCAGGGTTCAGACTTTAAGTGTTCAAACTTGCAGTTCCCCCTGCAGCCTGTAGGGTCTGGCTCCAAAAGTGAGTCAGTCCTCATAGACTCCATGTTAAAATGTCCAACGTGTCCAGCAGAAATCAACATGTTTACAGCCTGGTTCAAACAATGATTCTGCTCTCTGTTGATAAGTTTCCTTCTAGTATCAACTGTACGGCGGCTGAATGTTTTTACAACTCACTCCTTTTAATTACATTCACACTTTAAATCACACTGAATGATTCTCTTCATGCTGCAGCTTGTTTTCAGGACATTCTGAATCTCATATGATCAAACGTGTGTGTGGACTCACCTGATTTGGGCAGAGGGTAGCTGGAGTTGTAGTAGTTCTCAAAGAACTTGAGGATGGGTCCGGTTTTGCTCAGGGCGTAATCTCCCTGTCTGGCAGCGATGGCGGGCCTTCGGGCGAAGATCCGGATCTAAACCACATCACAGAACGAAACACATGAACACATGAAACACAAGAGGAGCACTCAGAGTCTCTGTGGGGAGACACGTACCAGGACTCCATCGATGGTGTTATTGATAAAGTCATAGTCGCTGACGATGAAGGCCAGCAGGTAGGTGGACATTTTCTCAGTCTGCTCAAAGACGGTCTTGTGCAGAATGTTCTCGTTTATTGTGATGTTGGTTGTTTCTGCAGAAGAAGACAGAACATTAGAAAAAATGTTGAGGATTCATGAGACACCTGAATCCTGTCAGGAGGTGGCACTGACCCAGCTCTCTGCCGTTGGACAGGGCCACAGTGCCGAGGTCGTGGATCAGAGAGATGTTAAAGGTAGCTTTCATCGCCGGCTCATCAAAGCAGGGGAACGCCTTCCTGGCATCAGTCGGCTGCATCTGAGTGGTGGCGACGACTCTGACAGGAAACAGTCAGAAAGACAATGTTAAAAGAAACAGCCTGATGTGAAGTGACAGGAAGTGCTAACATGCTAACACGCTAACATTCAAACACACACTGAGGGACAGGAAGTGCTAACATGCTAACACGCTAACATTCAAACACACACTGAGGGACAGGAAGTGCTAAC